>OU612059.1:99885766-99898266 GCA_914767635.1 Melanostoma mellinum
TGCACAAGCTTTAAAATTCCGTTGACTGCCTTATCCATTTCCAAGATCGTGAGATCGCCAGATTGCAATCTGTAACTTGCTTCATGCAATGCCAATGTGGAAAGTTCTCCTGATTGTTTTTGTTTCTTTGCTTTTGCCTTTGCATATGCATTGTTACAAAACCTAAACATCCAAGCTGTAGTTTTGACAATGCTCAAGTAGTTATTTTTATGTTTAAGAGTGCTAATGAAATCATTCTGTTGCTGCACAGAAAATGTGTACTTGATTTGCTTTCTTTCAAGCAAATTTTCATTGTTGGTAAAAACCGGTTTTACGTTGGGCCAGCTCTCTCGAGGCAATGACAAAAAATTGGGGCCAGAGAACCAAAGTGATGACATACTTAATTCATGTGGGCTCGCTCCTCTGGATACGATGTCTGCTGGATTGTCGTGTGTGCCAACGTGTTGCCATTGTTCAACTGATGAATGACTTTGGATAGTAGCCACCCGATTTGCTACAAATGTTTGCCAGTGATGGGACTCAGATGATAACCATGCTAAGACAATGTTTGAATCCGTCCAATAATGCACGCTCTCAAATGTATCCTGAAATATGTCTCTGACGCGTTTTACGAGAAGAACCATCAAATGTGCAGCGCACAGCTCAAGTCGTGGCAAACTCGTGCTTTTAACGGGAGCCACCTTTGACTTGGCACACAATAATCGTAGAGTTACTGCGCCATCCACTTCAAGTGATCGCACATAAACGCAGGCTCCATAAGCCCGCTCCGAACTATCCAAAAACGCGTGTAACTGTGCTTTACAAATATTGCCGACCATAACGTGTCTTTTAATTTTTAATTTGTCAATGTCAGTTAATTGATTTCGAAATTGCACCCAATAACACAATAACAGGGTTAATTAAGCCCAACGGATCATATTTATAGTCTGACAGCACTGTTCTCTTTGTGACTTTGTTGTTGCCTGGATTATTGTCAGTATAAAGAAACGCATCAATTTCTGGATCCCATAACAGACCTAAGGTTTTCACGACATCATGCTCCTTGATTTGGTGAAGAGGTTCTCTTTCTTCAACAGAAATGTCGTGCAGGATTTGTGGAGCGTTTGAACACCATTTCTTCAATTGCAAGCCAGCTGTGGATAGAATTGATATCAACTCTACCTTTTGTTTTTCCAGCTTTTCTAAGGTCTCAGCTCCAGTTAATATATCATCCACGTAAAAACTATTTCTTAATATATTTGCTCCTAGAGGAAAGTTGACTTCTTCGATGTCTGCTAGATAATGAAGGGATTTGGTGGCCAAATAGGAGGCGGGTGCGGTGCCATATGTTACTGTACAGAGCCGATAAATTTTAATATCATCTTTTGGGTTTTCTCTCCACAAAATAAGATGAAACTGGCGATCACTCTCATTGAGTCGAAATTGTCGGTACATCTTAGTGACGTCAGCAGAGAAAACATATGGATGGGATCTGAATTTGATTAGCAATGAGAAGAGATCTAATTGAACCACTGGGCCCACATGCAAAATTTCGTTGAGGCTTATTCCACTTGAACTCTTAGCACTGGCATCAAACACAACTCTTAATTTAGTGGTTGAGCTTTCTGGCTTTATGACGCAGTGATGCGGAATAAAGTAATGCGGCATGTCAAAATTAGGCTTTGGTGTAAGCTCCATATGAGAGAGTTCTATATATTCTCTCATAAATGAAATATATTGCTCAGCTAGTTCAGGTGTCTTATGTAATTTTCTTTCCAAGCAAAGGAATCTGCGAAGAGTTAGTTGGTAAGATTCACCCAAGCACTTTGGATCAGATTTAAAAGGCAGGCTAACTTCAATGGAACCATTTTCTATACGACGCACGTTTTTATAAAAATGATTTTCGCAAATTTGTTCTGTTTTCGTAAATTTGTTCTCTTTTGCCTCATGGTTTTCAACCTCCCAAAATAGTTTTAAAATATGCTCTAAATTAATGTTCTGTTTTGATTCTCGAAATAAAGTGTTACATGTTAATTTTGTTTTTCTATTTTCCTGATCATAGTTACCGGATACAATCCACCCAAAAACTGTGTTTTGCAATGTGGGAAGCTGACGACCCAATTTAATTTGACCAATTGATAAAAGCTCGAAAAAGTGTTCAGCTCCAATTAACAGATCAATGGAACCTGGTGTTGCAAAAAATGGATCTGTTAAATTTATATTTGATGGGATTGGCCATCCTGATGTATTTATTGGAATATCGGGAAGAAATTCCGCTATTCTGTTTACAATTAGAGCTTCTACATTCTCAGCGTATCCATTAAGACGGGATTTTATGATAAGGCTGGCTTGGTGCCGGCAGTGTAACGGAGTTGAACCTATGCCATATACAGAAGTAGTTATGCTCTTTCTGCGCTTTCCAATTAAATTTGCAAATCGCTCCGTAAGAAGACAAACGTGAGATGCGGAATCGAGCAAAACGCGGCAAGGCACTGGAGTGTTGTGTTTGTCCATGACGTGAATTATGGCTGTGGCCAAGACAGTACTTGTAACGTCACCTGTGTCGTTGTGAGAGCCTATGGTTAGGGTTTTAATATGAAAATTTTGCGGACTTTGACTATTAAAATTGTTTGTTGCCAGAGGTACAGAAGATGCTGATTGTGATATATTTTGAGAATTATCGTGGAGTAATGTATGGTGAAAACTATTGCATTTTCGACATTTTACGGCTTACAAGTTATGTGCTGTGTTATTAGGCTTAAGGCAATTTAGGCATAAATTATTCGAGGAAACGAATTGTTGTTTCTGAACTATAGTTAAATTAATAAATTGGTAGAATCTGTGTATAAAATGGCCGACCTTTTTACAGTAGGCGCAGCTAAATTTTTCAGCTGTTGAACTTTCACGTACTATTGTAAAACTTTTTGTTCGAGCATTTTTATTAGGCTTAAATTGCATGCTGGTACTTGCCTGAGAATTGTCGTCAGCAAGAGTGTGACTCCTCTTTGTAAGAAACTTCGATAACTCCTGGAAACTGGGCATTCTGTCTATGGGTCCTTCATCTCTCCATTTACTTACTGTTTCCTGGTCAAGCTTGGGCAAAATTATCTGGATGAGAAGATCATCCCAATGGGCTACTGGACGTCCCAACGTTGAAAGTGCACGGAGATGGCTGTTAATCTCTTGGAGTAAATGACGAAGACTGCTTGATGAATGCTTGCGAATTGGAGGATACATCATTATTTTTTTGATGTGCTCAGTGGCGATAATCCTTTTGTTGTCATAATTTTCCGTTAAAAGATTGATTGCGACGTCATAATTGGCTTCGGTTATTTCCAGCGACTGAATTGTTTTAGCTGCTTGTCCCGAAAGCGATGAAATGAGGTAATGGAATTTGGAAACGTTGTTGAGGTTAGGGTTTGTGTGGATGAGGGAGTTAAAGGTCTCATGGAAGGATAACCACTCAGTGACTTCACCTGAAAATAATGGAACTTTTAGATCGGGAAGTTTTACTTTAGTTGTTTGTTGGGCTTGGAGCGTTACCACCTTATCTGTGGGGAGCTGCGTGAGTTTGCAAGTTTGTATGTGGTGCATGAACGATGAGCGTAATGTATAATACATCTCTTCATAGATTTCCCGTAAATCAGTAGGACTTGAAGATTCCTTGGTATCTGCCTCCTCAACTTTGGCTTGAAGCATTTGAAAGGCTGAGAAACATGTTTCCAGAGCTTCGAGACGTACTTCAAACTCGGTTAGAAGAGTTTCCTTTGTGATTTTGGTATAAAACTCGTAAATTCGATCCATCTGTTTTGTAGTAATGCATCTCCGGACCTTGAGTACTTCCAATTTCTTTTCCTCTTTGGTGGGTAAGGGACGCTGTTCCTTAGCAGTATTTTCAGCCGATTCTTTTCCTTTCATTTTATAAATTATTAAATGCGATGAACGTGATTTAGTAATAAAGAACGATGATGTCACGTCGGGGTCACCATGTAATTTTGAATATTCAAGCTTTTTTGAATATTAATTTATGTAGTTAAAACAAAGACTGAGAATAGTTTGATATTTCAGTTATAAATTTTTTATTGTTTCAAGATGGGTCTTAGGTCTTTATTCTTAGACGTATAAAAAAGAAGTGAAAGATTTAAGTTAACCTTAAAGGAAGTAGAGCGTGGTCTTTTTGACATTTGATAATCCGATAAGAAGTTGTGTATATACATTTGCAAAGTGTTCTGAATGCTATAATTTATTTCATAGGGTATGATTACATTTAACGATCAAAAAACTGGCTAGCAATCCAAATTATTAGAAATTAAAATTTTTATAAGTCTCAATTGTTAATTCGAAGAAACATTGTTGTTGTTGTTGTTGTTGTTGTTGTTGTTGTTGTTGTTGTTGTTGTTGTTGTTGTTGTTGTTGTTGTTGTTGTTGTTGTTGTTGTTGTTGTTGTTGTTGTTGTTGTTGTTGTTGTTGTTGTTGTTGTTGTTGTTGTTGTTGTTGTTGTTGCTGTTGTTGTTGTTGTTGTTGTTGTTGTTGTTGTTGTTGTTGTTGTTGTTGTTGTTGTTGTTGTTGTTGTTGTTGTTGTTGTTGTTGTTGTTGTTGTTGTTGTTTTTTTTTTATAATTAACGCGCACATCAAGGGGTTATGAATACCCTTATAATGTTGTTAAACACAGTGCGAGCATTTAGGAAAATAGGAGAGGATTTGAAAGGAGACACCGATGCACGTTGCTTTTGAATTTTTGTGAATCGTAATGAAGGGGAAATACTGAGCCAGGTAAAGCATTCCACATTCGGGTGGTGCGACTGAAATACGAATCTCTATACTTGACTGTACGCCCGAAGTTGGGCTCAAGGTAAAACTGATGAACATTCCTAGCGAGGCGGGTGTTGCGGCTAAATTGTTTCAGGGGAGGAATGCAACTGGCTACTTCACTAGAGCACTGCTTGTGAAAGAAGCGATAAAAAAGAGTGAGACAGGCAACATTTCGACGATGTTCAAGAGAATCAATTGATTCTACGATTGAACTATCACCTATCAGTTTTAACGCTCTATTTTGTACCCTATCAAGGAGGTGCAAAGATGTTTGAGAAGCACCTGACCAGATATGGGAGTTATACTCCAGTTTTGGGCGGATGAAGGCCTTATAAATTGTAGCCAGATCAGAAGGGGTGAAGAATTTCCTGCATCGTCTCAAGAAGCCTAAGCATTTTGCAGCGTTTTTGGCGACTTCAAATATGTGGTCATTCCAACGAAGATCATCGTTTACACACATACCAAGTACTGACAGCTTTTCGGTTTCTTCGATGCAGGTACCATTCATGGATAATGGCAATGGGGGAATGTTAAGCTTCAACGACAAGAGACAGCATTGAGTTTTCGAAGCATTGAATTCTACTCGGTTCATAATACCCCATGCAACAATGCTGTCAAGGTCAGAATTCAATGAGCTTATCATACGCGACCGTTCCAGTTCCACATCCGAAGAGCAGGGACGTGAATTTGGAAACGAATATGAAAAGCTGAGGGTCGAGTCATCAGCAAAACAGTTAAGTGGATTAGAAGTTTCAGACAAGAGATCATTAATGAAAATGAGGAAGAGAGTCGGAGACAAAACGGAGCCCTGGGGCACACCAGCATTTATGAAGTGGGTATCAGACTTGAAACCATCCAACACAACTTGTATTGAACGGTCGGAAAGGTAGTTTCTAATCCAACGAAGAAGAGACTCATCGATACCAAAAGCACGCATTTTCGATAAAAGAGCCTGATGCCAAACTCTATCAAATGCTTTAGAAATATCAAGCGCAATAATCTTACTTTCTCCAAAACAATGTAAAGATTGGTTCCACTTTTCGGTGAGATAAGCCATCAAATCACCAGTGGACCGTTTGCTACGAAAGCCGTACTGACGGTCATTAAGAAGCTTTCGTTCTTCAAGATATTTCATAAGTTGACGGTTTATCAACGTTTCCATGACCTTGGAAAGAAGGGACGTTAGTGCAATTGGACGGTAATTGGAAGGGGAGGAAGATTCGCCTTTTTTAGGGACCGGCTGGACAAATGCAGTTTTCCATCTGCTCGGAAAAATCCCAGCAGAATAGGAAAGATGGAAAAGTTTACGCAGTGGTTTTGCCAGCGTAGAAGAACACCTCTTCAGAATAACGGCGCACATAGGTCAATATATTGCTTCTATGCGGCCAAAAGTCGATTTTCTAAACTTACGGTAAACAAAAAAAAACAGTTTGTCGATCGTTAGAAGAATAATTGCAGTATTTAATTTTGCTCTTTTTACCTCCCAAAAGCACACCGTTTGCAAATGCGAGTAATTGTAACTTGGACTTTAACCGAAGTACACATTTTTCTTACCATACAGTTTACAGGACAAATAAAGTTGTATGGTCAATATTTCTATTTCTGTGTGTGTTATTAATAATATAGTGGATGATTTCAATAACTCAGGTATGATTTCTTGTTTTTAGTAAGAATTTACTCCGCTGAAATGCATGACTATAAAAATTTAGTACTGTTACACTTTGGGTATTTTTTTGGCAATATTTTTACTATATTTTACTTTTCAAAATTGAATTTGTTATATTTCCGCGTAAGATCGCCTGATAATTCTTTTTGAATTGTGAAGTATAATCTTTTTATCTACAAATATGATAAAAATTGGCTGCAGATAACTGCAGATGACAAAAATATTGACATTTTTAAAAACACAGATTTTTTGGTCAAAAGACATCAAAAGATTCAGACATTGAACCACAAGACGTTTATGTTAATGAATTAATATGAATTAAGATTTAAACTTTTTTTTTTATTATTTTTTGTAAGTTGAAAAATTGTTAAGAAAGCAAAAAAATTAAGTTAAAAAAATTAATTTCATTTAAAAAAATAATAATAATTTAAAGTTATTAATATACTTGAAAATAGTTTTTTTATTAAAATTTTATTTTTTTTCATCATATGAAACCCACTAGAAACGATATAAGTGAATAAATGTTTTTGGCCGCATAAATGTGAAAAATTGACCTATGTGCGGCGGGGATACCATCTGGACCAGCGCATTTATGTATGTTGAGATCTTTAAAGACTCTCGCAACCGAGCGAGTTCGAAAAAATATCTGCTTCATCAAAGAATTTGCAGACTCGAGCTCAGGTGGAGCCACTATGCTATGAGGAAGTGTCGAGTTGGCAGCAAATTGAGCTGCCAGCAAATTGGCTTTGTCGATGGAACTGACATACGGAGAGTCATTGAAGACGAGCGTTGGGACCGATGACGTGGTCGAGTTCTTAACGTTCTTAACAAAAGACCAAAAGTTTTTGCTTCCTTTTGGACACAGCAGTATTTTTTGCCTTACTTTTTGGTCATGCAAAAACTTGGTCTTTTGTATATGAGCATTACAGATATTTCTGGCCCGTTTGAACAAATTTCGATTTTCTACTGTAGGGTTGTCTTTGAATTTTCGAAAACTACTTTCTCTATCCCGGATTGCCTCTTTACAGCTTGAATCAAACCACGAATTCTCTTTGGGGATGATACTTTTTGTTCTGTGATGAACAAAATTTCTCATGCCGTTGAGAATTACGTTAGATATCATATCAGCTGAAGCATCAACGTTTCCGTCGAGAAAGCACAATGACCAATTAAAATTTCGAAAGAAATTATTCAGGCCGTCCCAATTGGCTTTCTCATATTGCCACACAGTTCTTTTGGGGACTTTATCTTTTTTTACTGTGACGGAAAGCGAAAAATCTACCGATATGACACAATGGTCCGATTTGCCTAAAGGAGATGATACTACAACCCTGTATTTTTCGGGATGAGAAGTGAGAAATAAGTCAAGAGTGTTGGCCGCTTGGCCTTCAATATCTGGAACCCGAGTGGGCTCATCAACAAGTTGAGTTAACTGGTTAAACTCAGCGAAGATCTCAACACACTTTCCTTCGGGTGTTGTCTGGCCAGAATGTCGAAGCCAACCAGAATTGTGTACATTGAAATCGCCCGCAATTGCAATTTCAGTGTGAGGATACAGGGAAACAATTCTTATAATGGAGTCAGATAGCGCATCAAACTCGTTAGAGGTTGAATTGCTATCTAAATTGGGGCTTCTATACATGAAACAATAATGAATGATATGCTTACGGACGGTGAATTTTAACCACATGAAATTAAAGTTCGTATTAGAACAGAGGCCGTATTGTGGTAGAAGCTGGTAAGCAATATCATTCCGAATATAAACGGCGAGGCCATGGGAGGAAAAGAATAATGGCACTAAGCTATATCCAGGCAGGTTGAACTCTGATGAATCAGAATCAACACCCACCTGGGTTTCACTCAATGCCAAAACAGCTGGCCTGCATTTTGCAGTGTGAGCGTAAACAGAAAAGAAATTCGATCGCAACCCCCTAATGTTGCTAAAATCGACTCTAAACTTACCCGACATTACGATCCACAAAAACACACAAAACAAAGTATCAAACGCAGACGCTTAATCTAAGTCCAATCAACAAGTGAAGATCTAGTAGGAAAACCAAAAACAAATTACTAGCGGTGTTATGCCCAGCCAGCAACTTGATTTTAGTTAACCAACGGAATCAACACCGTTGATTGACTATCCGCCTGGCAAACTTACAGTCTCATTGCCTGCACACACCAATTCAATAAGATAAGAAATCAAATAGAAAAAAAATGTGTGCAGACACTGGGACTGCGAGAGTGGTGTAGGGGAGGAGATGATAACAAGGTAGAATGCACTATTGTGTTTGGTTTATTGATGTTTTTTTTTAATGGGAGGCACACAGCACTGAATAGATTTTTCACAAGATCTTATTTTATGCTCGCGGCGCGGAGGTTGAATTATTTGAATTATTGTTTTTATTGTTTTGAAGTTGTGGGTGGTGGTTTTATTTTTTAGTGTGAATTTTTTTTTTTTTTTTTTTTTTGGTAGACACTATTTTAATTTTGCGGACACTATAGCGCGGTGCGTGTTAACGCGTTCGATGGCAGATCGGCACTGTTGTTGTTGTTGTTGTTGTTGTTGTTGTTGTTGTTGTTGTTGTTGTTGTTGTTGTTGTTGTTGTTGTTGTTGTTGTTGTTGTTGTTGTTGTTGTTGTTGTTGTTGTTGTTGTTGTTGTTGTTGTTGTTGTTGTTGTTGTTGTTGTTGTTGTTGTTGTTGTTGTTGTTGTTGTTGTTGTTGTTGTTGTTGTTGTTGTTGTTGTTGTTGTTGTTGTTGTTGTTGTTGTTGTTGTTGTTGTTGTTGTTGTTGTTGTTGTTGTTGTTGTTGTTGTTGTTGTTGTTGTTGTTG
Organism: Melanostoma mellinum; assembly: GCA_914767635.1. Taxonomy (NCBI): domain Eukaryota; kingdom Metazoa; phylum Arthropoda; class Insecta; order Diptera; family Syrphidae; genus Melanostoma; species Melanostoma mellinum. The sequence continues at coordinate 99,895,054 of OU612059.1, forward strand.
TTGTTGTTGTTGTTGTTGTTGTTGTTGTTGTTGTTGTTGTTGTTGTTGTTGTTGTTGTTGTTGTTGTTGTTGTTGTTGTTGTTGTTGTTGTTGTTGTTGTTGTTGTTGTTGTTGTTGTTGTTGTTGTTGTTGTTGTTGTTGTTGTTGTTGTTGTTGTTGTTGTTGTTGTTGTTGTTGTTGTTGTTGTTGTTGTTGTTGTTGTTGTTGTTGTTGTTGTTGTTGTTGTTGTTGTTGTTGTTGTTGTTGTTGTTGTTGTTGTTGTTGTTGTTGTTGTTGTTGTTGTTGTTGTTGTTGTTGTTGTTGTTGTTGTTGTTGTTGTTGTTGTTGTTGTTGTTGTTGTTGTTGTTGTTGTTGTTGTTGTTGTTGTTGTTGTTGTTGTTGTTGTTGTTGTTGTTGTTGTTGTTGTTGTTGTTGTTGTTGTTGTTGTTGTTGTTGTTGTTGTTGTTGTTGTTGTTGTTGTTGTTGTTGTTGTTGTTGTTGTTGTTGTTGTTGTTGTTGTTGTTGTTGTTGTTGTTGTTGTTGTTGTTGTTGTTGTTGTTGTTGTTGTTGTTGTTGTTGTTGTTGTTGTTGTTGTTGTTGTTGTTGTTGTTGTTGTTGTTGTTGTTGTTGTTGTTGTTGTTGTTGTTGTTGTTGTTGTTGTTGTTGTTGTTGTTGTTGTTGTTGTTGTTGTTGTTGTTGTTGTTGTTGTTGTTGTTGTTGTTGTTGTTGTTGTTGTTGTTGTTGTTGTTGTTGTTGTTGTTGTTGTTGTTGTTGTTGTTGTTGTTGTTGTTGTTGTTGTTGTTGTTGTTGTTGTTGTTGTTGTTGTTGTTGTTGTTGTTGTTGTTGTTGTTGTTGTTGTTGTTGTTGTTGTTGTTGTTGTTGTTGTTGTTGTTGTTGTTGTTGTTGTTGTTGTTGTTGTTGTTGTTGTTGTTGTTGTTGTTGTTGTTGTTGTTGTTGTTGTTGTTGTTGTTGTTGTTGTTGTTGTTGTTGTTGTTGTTGTTGTTGTTGTTGTTGTTGTTGTTGTTGTTGTTGTTGTTGTTGTTGTTGTTGTTGTTGTTGTTGTTGTTGTTGTTGTTGTTGTTGTTGTTGTTGTTGTTGTTGTTGTTGTTGTTGTTGTTGTTGTTGTTGTTGTTGTTGTTGTTGTTGTTGTTGTTGTTGTTGTTGTTGTTGTTGTTGTTGTTGTTGTTGTTGTTGTTGTTGTTGTTGTTGTTGTTGTTGTTGTTGTTGTTGTTGTTGTTGTTGTTGTTGTTGTTGTTGTTGTTGTTGTTGTTGTTGTTGTTGTTGTTGTTGTTGTTGTTGTTGTTGTTGTTGTTGTTGTTGTTGTTGTTGTTGTTGTTGTTGTTGTTGTTGTTGTTGTTGTTGTTGTTGTTGTTGTTGTTGTTGTTGTTGTTGTTGTTGTTGTTGTTGTTGTTGTTGTTGTTGCTGTTGTTGTTGTTGCTGTTGTTGTTGTTGTTGTTGTTGTTGTTGTTGTTGTTGTTGTTGTTGTTGTTGTTGTTGTTGTTGTTGTTGTTGTTGTTGTTGTTGTTGTTGTTGTTGTTTTTTTTTTTTTTTTTTTTATAATTTGCGCACACATCAAGGGGTTATGACTACCCTTATAATGTTATAGAACACAGTGCGAGCATTTAGGAAAATAGGAGAGGATTAGAAAGGAGACACCGATGCACGTTGCTTTTGAATCTTTGTAAATCGTAATGTAGGGGAAAAACATGGCCAGGTAGAGCATTCCACATTCGGGTTGTGCGACTGAGATACGAATCTCTATACTTGACTGTACGCCCGAAGTTGGGCTCAAGGTAAAACTGATGAGCATTCCTAGCGAGGCGAGTGTTGCGGCTAAATTGTTTCAGGGGAGGAATGCAACTGGCTACTTCACTAGAGCACTGTTTGTGGAAAAAGCGATAAAAGAGAGAGAGACAGGTGACGTTTCGACGATGTTCAAGAGAATCAATCGATTCTACGATTGAACTATCACCTATCAGTTTTAACGCTCTGTTTTGTACCCTATCGAGTAGGCGCAAAGATGTTTGAGAAGCACCTGACCAGATATGAGATTTATACTCCAGTTTTGGGTGGATGAAGGCCTTATAAGTTGTAGCCAGATCAGAGGGGGTGAAGAACTTCCTGCATCTTCTCAAGAAACCTAAGCATTTAGCAGCGTTTTTGGCGACTTCAAATATGTGGTCGTTCCAACGAAGATCATCGTTTACACACATACCAAGTACTGACAGCTTTTCGGTTTCTTCGATGCAGGTACCATTCATGGATAATGGCAATGGGGGAATGTTAAGCTTCAACGACAAGAGACAGCATTGAGTTTTCGAAGCATTGAATTCTACTCGGTTTTTACTACCCCATGCAACAATGCTGTCAAGGTCAGAATTCAATGAGCTTATCATACGCAACCGTTCCAGTTCCACATCCGAAGAGCAGGGACGTGAATTTGGGAACGAATATGAAAAGCTGAGGGTCGAGTCATCAGCAAAACAGTTAAGCGGATTAGAAGTTTCAGACAAGAGATCATTAATGAAAATGAGGAAGAGAGTCGGAGACAAAACGGAGCCCTGGGGCACACCAGCATTTATGAAGTGGGTATCAGACTTGAAGCCATCCAACACAACTTGTATTGAACGGTCAGAAAGGTAATTTCTAATCCAACGAAGAAGAGACTCATCGATACCAAAAGCACACATTTTCGATAAAAAAGCCTGATGCCAAACTCTATCAAATGCTTTAGAAATATCAAGTGCAATAATCTTACTTTCTCCAAAACAATGTAAAGATTGGTTCCACTTTTCGGTGAGATATGCCATCAAATCACCAGTGGACCGTTTGCTACGAAAGCCATACTGACGGTCATTTAGAAGCTTTCGTTCTTCAAGATATTTCATAAGTTGACGGTTAATCAACGTTTCCATGACCTTGGAAATAAGGGACGTTAGTGCAATTAGACGGTAATTGGAAGGGGAGGAAGATTCGCCTTTTTTAGGGACCGGCTGGACAAATGCAGTTTTCCATCTGCTCGGAAAAATCCCAGCAGAATAGGAAAGATGGAAAAGTTTTCGCAGTGGTTTTGCCAGCGTAGAAGAACACCTCTTCAGAATAACGGCGGGGATACCATCTGGACCAGCGGATTTGTGTATATTGAGATCTTTGAGGACTCTCGCAACCGAGCGAGTTCGGAAAAATATCTGCTTCATTACAGAATTTGTAGACTCAAGCTCAGGTGGAGCCAAT
>OU612059.1:99903647-100148647 GCA_914767635.1 Melanostoma mellinum
AACAAAAACAATAACAATAACAATAACAATAACATAACAATAACAATAACAATAACAATAACAATAACAACATACAATAACAATAACAATAACAAAACAACAATACAAACCAAACAACAACAACAACAAAACAATAACAACAACAAACAAAACAACAACAACACAACAAACACAACAACACAACAAACCAACAACAATAACAACAACAACAACAACAACAACAACAACAACAACAACAACAACAACAACAACAACAACAACAACAACAACAACAACAACAACAACAACAACAACAACAACAACAACAACAACAACAACAACAACAACAACAACAACAACAACAACAACAACAACAACAACAACAACAACAACAACAACAACAACAACAACAACAACAACAACAACAACAACAACAACAACAACAACAACAACAACAACAACAACAACAACAACAACAACAACAACAACAACAACAACAACAACAACAACAACAACAACAACAACAACAACAACAACAACAACAACAACAACAACAACAACAACAACAACAACAACAACAACAACAACAACAACAACAACAACAACAACAACAACAACAACAACAACAACAACAACAACAACAACAACAACAACAACAACAACAACAACAACAACAACAACAACAACAACAACAACAACAACAACAACAACAACAACAACAACAACAACAACAACAACAACAACAACAACAACAACAACAACAACAACAACAACAACAACAACAACAACAACAACAACAACAACAACAACAACAACAACAACAACAACAACAACAACAACAACAACAACAACAACAACAACAACAACAACAACAACAACAACAACAACAACAACAACAACAACAACAACAACAACAACAACAACAACAACAACAACAACAACAACAACAACAACAACAACAACAACAACAACAACAACAACAACAACAACAACAACAACAACAACAACAACAACAACAACAACAACAACAACAACAACAACAACAACAACAACAACAACAACAACAACAACAACAACAACAACAACAACAACAACAACAACAACAACAACAACAACAACAACAACAACAACAACAACAACAACAACAACAACAACAACAACAACAACAACAACAACAACAACAACAACAACAACAACAACAACAACAACAACAACAACAACAACAACAACAACAACAACAACAACAACAACAACAACAACAACAACAACAACAACAACAACAACAACAACAACAACAACAACAACAACAACAACAACAACAACAACAACAACAACAACAACAACAACAACAACAACAACAACAACAACAACAACAACAACAACAACAACAACAACAACAACAACAACAACAACAACAACAACAACAACAACAACAACAACAACAACAACAACAACAACAACAACAACAACAACAACAACAACAACAACAACAACAACAACAACAACAACAACAACAACAACAACAACAACAACAACAACAACAACAACAACAACAACAACAACAACAACAACAACAACAACAACAACAACAACAACAACAACAACAACAACAACAACAACAACAACAACAACAACAACAACAACAACAACAACAACAACAACAACAACAACAACAACAACAACAACAACAACAACAACAACAACAACAACAACAACAACAACAACAACAACAACAACAACAACAACAACAACAACAACAACAACAACAACAACAACAACAACAACAACAACAACAACAACAACAACAACAACAACAATAACAACAACAACAACAACAACAACAACAACAACAACAACAACAACAACAACAACAACAACAACAACAACAACAACAACAACAACAACAACAACAATCAGAATCCTTTGTTGATTTAAACGTAGATATTAGTACTTGACTATTTAGTAATATCTATAGATCACCTATCAAACGACGACACGGCGGGCGTCCCGCATCGATCCTTTTCACTTGCATCTTTCAACCTTTTCCAATTTTCAAGCAAATATAACATTTCCTTAACAGATTATTTTCAGAATCCTCTGTTGATTTATATTCGTAAATATTAGTACTTGGCTATTTAGGGACATCTATATAGAATACCTATCAAACGACAACACAGTGACCCGCTTCGATCCTTTGCAGTCATAAATTTGCTTGTAGATTGGAATTTTCTAAAAACCACTTTCATTCGTTCTCACAATCTACACTTTTTTTATTTACAAACAATCCAACATTCCTTTACCTTTAACTTCACTCTTTACACCTTTACCTTTACCTTTACCCAATTTTCATTTTTTTTAATACTCGACTTCACGACATGGTGTCCCGTGCCGATCCCTTACAAACAACCATAAACAACATTACATTGGGTTTTATCACTCACTAATAAAATCATTAATTTATTCACACTTTCTATTCCTGCTACATTTACTTTTTTTTAAATTTTAAAATATTCTAACGTTTAACGGATCGGTCCAGAGTGCACCTATTCCTACTGCTCAGGTCTAAGAAATATAAAACACGATTGATAGACCTCTAAATAATTTTTTTTGAGCTCAACTTTTTTTGGAATTTTTTTTTTTGCTATGCCAAACAATATTTTCAATATGGTTTTTGAAACAAAGTAAACAAATTTTTTTAACCCAGTCTAATGCACATAGTAAGTCAATTGCCTTCGGGCTTCGGTACCTAGTAGCAAATGTTCAAACCGTTTTGTTTTACTTGTTCTATGATTTTATTTTTGTTTTATTTCTTAAAAAAAAATCTAATCTATCTAGCTCAACGAACTTCGAATGTATGAATCAAAAAACTTTGTTCACTTTACTTAATCAAAAATGGTGGTTTGTTTTCATCTGCAAATTGAATACAATTGAAAGGTAAAAATCACTCATGCGCACAAGCTTTAACATTTTAGTATGCTATTGCGTACATAATTTAATGAATTTCGATATATATATATTTTATTTGCATTCTTTGGCGGGTGGTGTGCAAACTTATTTTACCAGTCCCAATCTCCCAATTTTACTACAGTTCTCACGTAGGTATTTACAGCCAGATGCTGTGATTACAGAAACAACAATGTAAAGATTTGTCCTGTAATTAATTTCTCCTCTGTTATTACGACAGTAAAATGCTAAATATTTTGTTGTTCCGAAATATACGTAAAAAAAATTACGACTTCAAGTATTTATTTTGTTTGCACTTTCGACTCATTTTGGATCCACATACAAAATGGCATATACAAATCCTGGCGCAATGGATAAGGTTCTCTTGTAAGCAACGCGTTTATTTGTGAGACTACAGATTTCGTATAGTTGAACTTTTGAACTTTTGATATCTGTCAAAAGTGAAGTTAGCGCACCGCATATACCAGGTCTGTTCGTTGATCTTTCCCCAGGGTTGACCCAAGTTTTCTTGACAACTCTGTGGATTATGAAAAAAACCTGGGGTTTCCAGTCCTCAAAAAAGGCTATACCACAAATCACCACACATCCCTGTCATAAAAAAAAAAAAATACATGCCATTTGACAGCTCTCAAATCGCCACAGCAAAAAGCTAGGGCGAGTTGGGGGAAAACCTATGGCAAACCTTTGGCTCAAAAAACACTTAATTTGACATTCAGGGTGAATTTAGGTTTCTCAAAAAAACGCTTTGTGGCGACCCTAGGGCAACCCCAGGGCTTCAACGAACAGACCTACCTATGTATGTGATCTTGTTTCCACTTTTGTATGTGACAATGTGCATCTGAGAATTCTAATTCACACTGTTACTATCTATTTAAAATTTAAATAAATATGGTCCTCAAAGTAGTATAAGAACTTAAAATAAATTTTGTCAAAGGGGCTGGCAACCTTTTCTGTACTGCCAACTGCAACAAAGCTTTTTACATTGTGAACAATAATGCTCATTTTTTCCCCTTAAATCATTACCTTTCTTCATTGATTGGATGTTTTTGACAGGCGCGTTGCTCTAAAGCTCAAATTTACAACCCATATAAACAGAACCCTTCAACTATCTAGTATCTTTTTTATTTTTATCCATTACTGAATGTAACACTGCTATGGTGGTGTTTTTCTTTTTACTTGTGATGTTTGCTTTAAGGTCTGGTAGCTACGGCTCTCTATTTTCATTCACTGATGGACTTTTTTTATTAAGAAAGAAATATATCATATAGAAATAGATCCTAGTCCTTAAAATTTAAACCTTTTTACATACGTTTAATGATAAATCATCTTAATTTTTTTTTTCGAAAAGCTTTTTTGACTTTACTTTTAATCGTAATAAAAATATGCATATGCACATGTATTTCTCTTTAAAGTCATTAACCGAACTTGGAGTTTTCATCTGAGCGCTGGCTTATAATACTCGAATAAAAAGCTTTTCCTCCCAAAATTTGAGAGGTTAGCTCAGTTCCTACTTTGGTGTTAATACGTAGATATCGGTATTTTGTTCGGTTATTAGAAAATGAAAGGTTTTCAAGTGAAAGACCGTAATGGCAGTGAATTTATGAAAAGAATAAGTATATTGTAAAGAAGATAGTGTGACAATAAAATCAAATTCGGTGCCACACATATTTGACTATGGCCTTAGTAATTAAGTGATGAGTCCTTGAGTTCTTAGGAAAATAGGGTAGATATACGATTTTCCTATAAAAATGGAAAGAGTGTTCTTAAGAAATTACTTCTTACGAAACAAATGCTTCTTAGACATAGATTGCGTTTTAATTTTTGAGTTTCGTTGAAAAGCATCTTTAAAATAGTTTCACATTTATGAAGATGAAATCCAAGCTCGAAAGAAAGCTCAAAGAAAACCTTAGAGCTGCCCATTTACCTACTATCGATGTATTTCAATAACTTTTATTGGGCTAGAAGATAAGGACAATTTGTAAGCTGAATGTACCATCCCACTATAATCCTTTTCTCAGATTTTGGTAAGTTTGTAGAATCATAAAATTATTCAGTAAAAAAGCGAAAGAAAAAACGTGTATTCACTGGGTGTGCAGTTAAGGGCTAATTATTTACATGAGCGCCACCGACGAAAGACGAATACTTTTATCAGAAAAAGTGACTTTCTAATTTGGCAAGCTTAATACATTTGAGAAAACAATTAGGTGTAACACTTCCTAGCAACGAGTAAAAAATTAGCGACGACCAAATTGTTTTCACTTATTTCTACAATTAAACCAATAAAAAGCAAGTTTATTGTGCTAGTGAGTGCATTCTTTAAATAAAAACAATTTCAAAAAACTTTCGTCTAAAGTTCTTGAGCTCATTAAAATAAGAAATGTTCACAGAAGGCATTGGCTGGGGATACCATCAACCCGTTTCTCGCAATATGCTTAGGTTTTTTTTTTAATTGCAATAAGATTAGTAGCATCAAAAATGAGCAAGGGAACTCATTTGTCCAAGAAACTGTTAATGCATTAAATGCATCATCAATCACTACACCCCCATCTTTTTTCATGAAAGAAAATGACATAAAAACAATTATTGAGGCCTTTAGGCAAACAAATCTTGTGGACTTGATTCTATTCAAATATATGTACATCTTTAAAATTTGCCTCTGATCGGCATTTCTTATTTCACTTTTCTGATAAACGCACGCATCAAAATGACATACTTTCAACTTTCGTAAAAAGAAGCTAAAATAATTCCATTTCACATGGCTGGTAAGCCTATTGAAAGCCCTAATAGATACAGAACTATAAGCCTCTTAAGCTGCATCAGCAAAATTTTACAAAAATAAACATATATAAATATATAAATAAATTAAATTGCTTTTCAAGACACAAAATTCTTCCAGACCAACAATTCGGGTTAAGACAACTTCACACTAAGGTAAACTGGGGCACTTTCGTTACTTTTTTTTCATATGCCCATTTTGCCGTTTTTATAACCTTCAACAGAATTTGTTTTCTGTTCTACAGGTAGTTTTAATATAGTGGTAATTAATTTTTGGAAGAAATATTCTTCATATTATTCACCATATTGCAACTCTTAACAGTTCAAACACTAACCTTTGTTTGATGAAAGCACTTCTTGCTAATTATTTAAAAAAAAAATTCCAACTTGTCATTGCTCCATACAACATTGTTTAATATACAAAATGGATTCCTTATTGATTTTATTTTTATAATTAGCTGAGCCGCCCGGCCGGCGGCGTTGCTCGGGTCTGTTGTTTTGAGGTTCTCGTTCTCGTTTCTGTTTCTGTTCCCGTGGGATTATAGGGATGAAATACAAGCTTAGTTAATGAGGTATTATGTGGCATCACAATGCTGAAAACATTTTTGAAAGCCGTCCAGTAGTTTCTAAGTTCCCTTCCCAGCCCCGTTCCTGTGGAAATCTTCCGTTCCCATGGAAATATTTGAATGAAATAAAGTCTATGTCATTGAGGGATAATGTAACATACAGTTGAAAGAATATTTGAAATCGCTGAAGGAACTTTAATGTTCCCGTTCTCGTTCCTGTTTCTGTTCCCGTGGAGTTATAGGGATGAAATAAAGTCTAAGTTATTGATGGAGTGGGATAATATTGTACCCCTAATGCTGAAAAAAATTTTTGAAATCAATCCAGTGGTTTCTAAGTTTCCGTTTCCAACCACGTTCCTGTGGAAATATGGGGATCAAATCTTGACAGAAACCATCTCTGGGCTAAACAATGTCAACCTTGGAAATTTCATAAAAATCCATTGGGTGGCTTTGGAGTCTACACCGGACATACAGTGGTGGCCACACAATTAGAAACGACATCCATTTAGTAATATAAGTATATATAACTTTCTTAAAAGACATTTCTTCAGGTTGAAAAGAGGTTGAATTTGTAGCCAATGAATAAGTGTACACATTAAAAAATTAATACTAGAAAAAAGCCAGACAATATCAAATACAAAAAAATAAACATGTATTTATTTCAAATTTTGTGTGGCCATACAATTAGAAACAGAACATAAAAAATGGTATTTCATTAAAAATCTTCAGTTTAACATAGAGTAAATATTAATATTTTGTAGGGAATCCATTTGTTTGTATAAAAAAAGCCAATCTTCTTTCCATACTTTCAACCAAAGCGCGGCATCTTGATGGTGCTATACCGTCCCAGACCTTCTTAATGATTTTGAAAAGCTCGTCCGAATCTTTAGATTTTTTGGACTTTAATCTTCTCTTGACGTCTACCCATAAGTTCTCAATCGGATTCAGGTCCGGACTTTGCGCGGGTCAATCCAAAAACCTGGTTTTTGCACCCGTAAACCAATGCTTTACAAGTATGCAGTATGTTTTGGGTCGTTGTCCTGCTAAAAACATAACTGATGGGCATGTGTGGCAATGAAAAATGCTCTATGACATTCTCCAGTTTGCCTTTATAAACACCAACCAAAACCAACACCACTCCAAAAAATACACTCCAAACCATTATGTTTCCTCCTCCATGTTTCACGGTCCTCAGCGTGTATTTTGGGTCTAATTCTTTTTTCTGAAGACGTCTAGAGTACACTTTACCGTCTGACCCAGACAAACTGAATTTAGATTCATCACTCCATACATAATGGTTTGGGGTGCATTTTCATGGAGTGGTGTTGGTTTTGGTTGATGTTGGGTAGTAAGGATAAACGGTCGAATGATCTCTTTCTTTTTTATCGCTTTTTTCACAAACAGTGCTCTAGTGAAATAGCCAGCTGCATTCCTCCCCTGAAACAATTTATCCGCAACACTCGCCTCGCTAGGAATGCTCATCAGTTTTACCTTGAGCCCAACTTCGGACGTACAGTCAAGTATAGAGATTCTTATTTTAGTCGCACCACCCGAATGTGGAATGCTTTACCTGGCTCTGTATTTCCCCTACATTACAATTTACAAAGATTCAAAAGCAATGTGCATCGGTGTCTCCTTTCAAATCCTCTCGTATTTTCCTAAATGCTCGCACTGTGTTCTATAACATTATAAGGGTAGTCATAACCCCTTGATGTGTGCGCTTATTATAAAAAAAAACACGTTTATAAAGGCATACTGGAGAATGTCATAGAACATTTTTCATTCCCACACATGGGCTACATAGGGATGTTGGAAATGGAAAAATATATCGATATATACCTTATCGATATATATCAAAAAAAAAATCACATATCGATATATCAAATCAGAAAAATATCGATATATCGATATATCGATATATTTTAAATAATGAAATGTGCTACCTTAAAAATGAGAAAAAATAATAAAAAAAAAAAGTTGTAGGAAAAACAATCATAAAGAATTAATTTTTATTAATTAAACCAATATTTTTGAGATAAAGAATGCAGAAAAACTCTTTGATTTATGTGTTCAGCTGTGAGCCGACTTCTGTTCTTGGGCACTGAGAGATTTACAGCAGGGACAGGTATAGAAAAGAGTTTTCCAACTATGAGAAATGTATGCAAGGTATATTAGCTACATTATACAGGAAAAGGCCCATAAAATTCATGTACCTATTCATTGACCACTTTGGTTACAAATCCTTTTTATTTGTGTTCGATATTTTGGTTTATTACTGTGCACTGTGAAATTATCAAAACTCACAAAATGATTTGCTAAGTGGTCAATGAATGGTTGCACACATTTTATGGGTATTTTCCTGTCTAAGGTAATATAGTGAAAGGTATAGAAAAGTTTTTTTTTGCAATAAATTTGGTATGTTTGCAGGTTAGTGTCTAGTAGCCGAAAAAAGTATCGTTTTTTATACCTTTTCGATACATAAATTTTTATATCGATACATCGATATATCGGTGAAAAAAATATCGTCGATATGTATCGATACATCGAACGAAATATAACGATATTTTTTTATATCGATATATTTTTGACATCCCTAGGGCTACAAATTCAACTTCTTTTCAACCTGAAGAAATGACTTTTAAGAAAGTTATGTATACTTAATACTTATATTACTAAATGGGTGCCGTTTCTAATTGTGTGGCCACCACTGTACATACAAACATACATACATCCTCTTTTATATATATAGACAGATAGATATTAAAATAGATGGATAGTTAGATACATAGATCTATTTATGTGCATGTGTTGCACCTTTCACTGAAGCACCTTGTGATAGACGATATTTTTCATCTTACTATCAGAAGCGAGTACAAACAACGCAGATGATCTTCCGACTAGTGCCACATAATAATTGACAATGAGAAAAATATTCAAGGGTTGACTTTGTGATTTATTTATGGTCATAGCGAATGCAAGATGGATCGAAAATGAAAACGGGAACCTTAAAACTATTTGACCAATTTCAAAAGTTCTTTCGCCATTGTGTGTCTTTTAATATCTTTTTCTGAGTCAATATCTCTGATTATTGAAAAAAAAAGAAAAATAATAAAATTTATTGTTTTCTTGTGGAGTGTTGATTTTTAAAAATCAAAATGAAAAGTTCAAGTGACCTTCACTCCTTATGCGTTTCGCCCAGGTACAAACAATGGGCTCATCAGTTAGATGTTGTTTGTACCTTTCTAAGACGCAATGTTTGGTCGATGTTTGTCGACACATATATAAAGTTTACAGTGCAAACACACTGTAAACTTTATAATTCTAGGGGAATGGGATTGCATTCTTGCACCTAGAGAAGGGTTGCCCGTGGTCTGGCCGATGTTTATTGAAAAAAAAAGAAAAATAATAAAATTTATTGTTTTCTTGTGGAGTGTTGATTTTTAAAAATCAAAATGAAAAGTTCAAGTGACCTTCACTCCTTATGCGTTTCGCCCAGGTACAAACAATGGGCTCATCAGTTAGATGTTGTTTGTACCTTTCTAAGACGCAATGTTTGGTCGATGTTTGTCGACACATATATAAAGTTTACAGTGCAAACACACTGTAAACTTTATAATTCTAGGGGAATGGGAAAAATTTATTGTTTTCTTGTGGAGTGTTGATTTTTAAAAATCAAAATGAAAAGTTCAAGTGACCTTCACTCCTTATGCGTTTCGCCCAGGTACAAACAATGGGCTCATCAGTTAGATGTTGTTTGTACCTTTCTAAGACGCAATGTTTGGTCGATGTTTGTCGACACATATATAAAGTTTACAGTGCAAACACACTGTAAACTTTATAATTCTAGGGGAATGGGATTGCATTCTTGCACCTAGAGAAGGGTTGCCCGTGGTCTGGCCGATGTTTATTGAAAAAAAAAGAAAAATAATAAAATTTATTGTTTTCTTGTGGAGTGTTGATTTTTAAAAATCAAAATGAAAAGTTCAAGTGACCTTCACTCCTTATGCGTTTCGCCCAGGTACAAACAATGGGCTCATCAGTTAGATGTTGTTTGTACCTTTCTAAGACGCAATGTTTGGTCGATGTTTGTCGACACATATATAAAGTTTACAGTGCAAACACACTGTAAACTTTATAATTCTAGGGGAATGGGATTGCATTCTTGCACCTAGAGAAGGGTTGCCCGTGGTCTGGCCGATGTTTATTGAAAAAAAAAGAAAAATAATAAAATTTATTGTTTTCTTGTGGAGTGTTGATTTTTAAAAATCAAAATGAAAAGTTCAAGTGACCTTCACTCCTTATGCGTTTCGCCCAGGTACAAACAATGGGCTCATCAGTTAGATGTTGTTTGTACCTTTCTAAGACGCAATGTTTGGTCGATGTTTGTCGACACATATATAAAGTTTACAGTGCAAACACACTGTAAACTTTATAATTCTAGGGGAATGGGATTGCATTCTTGCACCTAGAGAAGGGTTGCCCGTGGTCTGGCCGATGTTTATTGAAAAAAAAAGAAAAATAATAAAATTTATTGTTTTCTTGTGGAGTGTTGATTTTTAAAAATCAAAATGAAAAGTTCAAGTGACCTTCACTCCTTATGCGTTTCGCCCAGGTACAAACAATGGGCTCATCAGTTAGATGTTGTTTGTACCTTTCTAAGACGCAATGTTTGGTCGATGTTTGTCGACACATATATAAAGTTTACAGTGCAAACACACTGTAAACTTTATAATTCTAGGGGAATGGGATTGCATTCTTGCACCTAGAGAAGGGTTGCCCGTGGTCTGGCAATTATAAAGTTTACAGAATTATAAAGTTTACAGTGTGTTTGCACTGTAAACTTTATATATGTGTCGACAAACATCGACCAAACATTGCGTCTTAGAAAGGTACAAACAACATCTAACTGATGAGCCCATTGTTTGTACCTGGGCGAAACGCATAAGGAGTGAAGGTCACTTGAACTTTTCATTTTGATTTTAAAAATCAACACTCCAAGAAAACAATAAATTTTATTATTTTTCTTTTTTTTTCAATAAACATCGGCCAGACCACGGGCAACCCTTCTCTAGGTGCAAGAATGCAATCCCATTCCCCTAGAATTATAAAGTTTACAGTGTGTTTGCACTGTAAACTTTATATATGTGTCGACAAACATCGACCAAACATTGCGTCTTAGAAAGGTACAAACAACATCTAACTGATGAGCCCATTGTTTGTACCTGGGCGAAACGCATAAGGAGTGAAGGTCACTTGAACTTTTCATTTTGATTTTTAAAAATCAACACTCCACAAGAAAACAATAAATTTTATTATTTTTCTTTTTTTTTTCAATAAACATCGGCCAGACCACGGGCAACCCTTCTCTAGGTGCAAGAATGCAATCCCATTCCCCTAGAATTATAAAGTTTACAGTGTGTTTGCACTGTAAACTTTATATATGTGTCGACAAACATCGACCAAACATTGCGTCTTAGAAAGGTACAAACAACATCTAACTGATGAGCCCATTGTTTGTACCTGGGCGAAACGCATAAGGAGTGAAGGTCACTTGAACTTTTCATTTTGATTTTTAAAAATCAACACTCCACAAGAAAACAATAAATTTTATTATTTTTCTTTTTTTTTCAATAAACATCGGCCAGACCACGGGCAACCCTTCTCTAGGTGCAAGAATGCAATCCCATTCCCCTAGAATTATAAAGTTTACAGTGTGTTTGCACTGTAAACTTTATATATGTGTCGACAAACATCGACCAAACATTGCGTCTTAGAAAGGTACAAACAACATCTAACTGATGAGCCCATTGTTTGTACCTGGGCGAAACGCATAAGGAGTGAAGGTCACTTGAACTTTTCATTTTGATTTTTAAAAATCAACACTCCACAAGAAAACAATAAATTTTATTATTTTTCTTTTTTTTTTCAATAAACATCGGCCAGACCACGGGCAACCCTTCTCTAGGTGCAAGAATGCAATCCCATTCCCCTAGAATTATAAAGTTTACAGTGTGTTTGCACTATATATATATATATATATGTGTCGACAAACATCGACCAAACATTGCGTCTTAGAAAGGTACAAACAACATCTAACTGATGAGCCCATTGTTTGTACCTGGGCGAAACGCATAAGGAGTGAAGGTCACTTGAACTTTTCATTTTGATTTTTAAAAATCAACACTCCACAAGAAAACAAGTAAACTTTATATATGTGTCGACAAACATCGACCAAACATTGCGTCTTAGAAAGGTACAAACAACATCTAACTGATGAGCCCATTGTTTGTACCTGGGCGAAACGCATAAGGAGTGAAGGTCACTTGAACTTTTCATTTTGATTTTTAATATCTCTGATTGTATTTTGTTCGGTTGTTGTAGGTGACAACTGTAAAATGGTAGCCTTCGAGGTACGGCCTCATCTTTCGTATACCAAAGAGTATTGCCAGGCACCCTTTTTCGGCAACCGAGTACTTCTTCTCTAACTCAGTGAGTGTACGGGCAACAGCAACAGCAACAGAAACAGCAACAGCAACAGCAACAGCAACAGCAACAGCAACAGCAACAGCAACAGCAACAGCAACAGCAACAGCAACAGCAACAGCAACAGCAACAGCAACAGCAACAGCAACAGCAACAGCAACAGCAACAGCAACAGCAACAGCAACAGCAACAGCAACAGCAACAGCAACAGCAACAGCAACAGCAACAGCAACAGCAACAGCAACAGCAACAGCAACAGCAACAGCAACAGCAACAGCAACAGCAACAGCAACAGCAACAGCAACAGCAACAGCAACAGCAACAGCATCAGCAACAGTATCAGCAACAGCAACAGCAACAGCAACAGCAACAGCAACAGCAACAGCAACAGCAACAGCAACAGAAACAGCAACAGCAACAGCAACAGCAACAGCAACAGCAACAGCAACAGCAACAGCAACAGCAACAGCAACAGCAACAGCAACAGCAACAGCAACAGCAACAGCAACAGCAACAACAACAGCAACAGCAACAGCAACAGCAACAGCAACAGCAACAGCAACAGCAACAGCAACAGCAACAGCAACAGCAACAGCAACAGCAACAGCAACAGCAACAGCAACAGCAACAGCAACAGCAACAGCAACAGCAACAGCAACAGCAACAGCAACAGCAACAGCAACAGCAACAGCAACAGCAACAGCAACAGCAACAGCAACAGCAACAGCAACAGCAACAGCAACAGCAACAGCAACAGCAACAGCAACAGCAACAGCAACAACAACAGCAACAGCAACAGCAACAGCAACAGCAGCAGCAACAGCAACAGCAACAGCAACAGCAACAGCAACAGCAACAGCAACAGCAACAGCAACAGCAACAGCAACAGCAACAGCAACAGCAACAGCAACAGCAACAGCAACAGCAACAGCAACAGCAACAGCAACAGCAACAGCAACAGCAGCAGCAACAGCAACAGCAACAGCAACAGCAACAGCAACAGCAACAGCAACAGCAACAGCAACAGCAACCGCGACAGCAACAACAAGTGCAACAGCTTCAGCAACTGCAACAGCAACAGCCACAGCATCAGCAACTGCAACAGCAACAGCTTCAGCGACTGCAACAGCAACAGCAACAACACCTGCAACAGCAACATTTGCAACGGCAGCAGCAACAGCAACAGCAGCAACGGCAACAGCAACAACAACTGCAACAGCAACAACAACAGCTGCAGCAGCTGCAGCAACAACAACAGCAACAGTCACAACTACAGCAACTGCCACAGCTAATACATCAACATACTACAAGAGAAGATTATCCACCACATCCACAAGCGATATGCTCACAGTACCAGTCATCTCAACCGCCACCCTCACATGGTTTACATCAATCCGGCTTGGTCAGTTACGGACTATCGAGAGCGAATCTCGCGGCACGTCAGTTAATATCCAAAACCTTTAATCCTTTGCAGTGAGCCCAGATGAATGGCCACTATTCATTTCTAATTTCCATAGAAGTACGGAGCTCTGTGCGTTTACGGTTGGGGAAAACCTTGTAAGGCTAAGGCTCTAAAGGGAAAAGCACTGGAGGCTGTTTGGAGCCTTTTGATACAACCAAACTGCGTGGAGAGAGTGATAGCAACACTAAAGTTGTTGTATGTATGGAGAACCAGAAGTCATTATCCACACACTCATGTAGAAGGTCCAAGCAGCACCAGCCTCTAAAGCTGAAAAACTAGAGACCATAGTGAATTTTGCTCTCATAGTCCAAAACCTTTGTGCAACCATTGAAGCCGCCGGCTTAACGACACACCTAAACAATGCACTCATGCTTCGTCAGCTAGTTCTCAAACTTCCACCTGCCATACGACTTGACTGGGCGAAATATAAAAGAGAGTTCCCTGAGTGTAATCTCTCTTATTTTGGAACGTGGATATACCAACTAGCCGAAGCTGCTAATAGTGTTGTACATCGGCCTATAATCCTACAGGTGCAAGGGTAAACGACAAAGGTTGTGAAAGAGGTTTCCTGAACACACACCACAGCGATACGAATAACGAAAACGAAAACACAAAGCGGCGCAAGTGCTGCATATGCCAGGATGATTGTGGGTCAGTCGCCAACTGCAAGGAATTTCAAAAATTGAGTCGGACTATGAAATGGTCAGCAGTCAAGCAACACCGGTTATGTCGAAGTTGTTTGAAACAACATGGCAAGCAACAATGCCAGTCGACGTCTGTATGTGGGGTGAGTGGTTGTTTGTTTAAGCACCATAGGTTACTACACAACAAAGAAAAAGATAAAGTAAAGTCAACATCAACTGAAAGAGCACTGATGCACCACCAATAACACTGCAACGCTCACATCAACGACACTGGTTCAACCCTCTTTCGAGTAGTTCTCGTGAGTCTCTACAATAGGGGGAGTCAAGTAGATACATATGCCTTTCTCGACGATGGATCATCAATTTCCCTAATGGACGAAGAACTTGCCAGACAACTAAACCTGAAAGGAATTCCTCAACCGCTCTGTCTGAAATGGACTGTTAATACACGGAGGTTCGAGAAAAACTCTCATGTAATGTCGCTACAAATTGCCGGTAAAAGCCCAAATGCAGAACGGTTGATGGTCACGGACGCACACACAGTTAAACAACTACAACTACACACGCAATCATAAAACGTCGACGAATTACAACGCAGGTACGAACACCTAAGTGGACTACCCATCAAGTCGTATAACCAGGCGGTTCCAAGATTGCTCATAAGACTGAATAACACCAAACTGAGTCTCCCTCTAAGAACCAAAGAAGGAGGATCGAAAGATCCAGTTGCGACCAAGACGCGCTTGGGATGGGTGGTGCATGGGCGCTACGAAGGATTTACTGCAACGAACTACATAAAACACCTCAGCTTCCACACCTGCGAATGCAATACAGCAGAGCTGCAACTTTCAGTGAAGGAGTTTCTTAGTGGTGACAACTTCGGAACTACCAACGTCGACAAAATGGTACTACCAACTGAGGATAGGCGCGCATTTAAGCTTCTGAACAAATTTACAGTCAAAAGAGACGGACGTTATGAGACAGCACTTCTGTGGAAATCCGACAAGATCGAGCTCCCAGACAGCCTCCACATGGCGAGAAAAAGATTGGGATGTCTGCATAAACGAATTATGCGTAAGCCAGCGCTAGCTGAAGCATTGCAACAAAACATAGAGGAATATGTCTCCTACTGCACGCCTAAATGAAAGTAACCGGTCATGGTATCTGCCGATATTCCCGGTTTTCAACCTAAACAAACCCGGAAAGCTAAGAATTGTTTGGGATGCAGCAGCTATGGTTAGTGGTGTGTCTTTGAACTCAAGGTTATTGAAAGGGCCGGACCAGCTACCAACGCTAACGTCAGTAATCTACAGATCCAGAGAGAGTCCTATAGCCGTATGCGGAGACATAATGGAAATGTTCCATCAAGTAAGGATAAGGAAGGAAGATCGCGACTACCAGAGGTTTTTGTGGAGCAAAAGTGACAAATATGAACCAGAAGTTTACGTGATGAATGTCATGACATTCGGAGCAACCTGCTCATCTTGTTGTGCGCAATACGTAAAAAACAAAAATGCCGACGCATATAGCCAGATCTTTCCACGAGCGGTTCAATCCATAAAAGAAAATTATTATGTCGACGACCTGATGGACAGCGTAGAAACGGAGGAAGAAGCAATCCAATTGGCCAAAGAGATAAGGTATGTGCACCAACAGTAGTCCAGTCATTTTAGGTTTTATCTGCGGAAAAATTCCTAGAGAGCTGAATTTTTGTATACACCTTTATTACGGCATTGTAATGAAGATGTGAAGAATCGACATTGATATCGTGCCGGCTAAAAAATTTATAAAGGTCAAAAGGTCACGAAAACTGTTTTTCGCAAATATCTCGCGATCTATTGCTCAGAGGTCAATAAAGGTCATTATAAAAATTGCTTGTCGTAAAATTGTCTACAAAAAGTGTCTTTAGCATTTTTCTGTAGAATTAAACGTTTTCGGAGTAGAGCGCCGAGAAACCTTTTTTTTCTGTTGGAGGTTTTTAAAATACCAGCTGGAGCACTCAGACCTAAATACCAGTCCATTGTGCTACCAGTTAGCAACCTTCTATTTGCTTCTATTTGTTATAGCTTTCCGGAAGTTTGGAGAAAAGCCAAAAGACCCTGCCATGATAAGGAGCCTAAGCTACCAGCTCTCACCATGTCTGCGCCGAGTATCTGTAACCTCATGCTATAAAAGCAGGACATTCACAGAGTAAGTGCTCTGCAGTGTCCTCATCTTCTCCACAAGATTCACAGAATTTGGTATCACTTAAGCCTAACACGTTTAAATGCTTGGCAAAAAAGAAGTGCCCGCTGGCAGCGACAATAGGCTTTCTACGGTCTTTTCTGCTACGAGATAGCAAAACTGCTGCAGTCTTCTTATTAACGCTGGGGAGCATACGTTTGGTGTGTCTGCATCCAATGGAGGCATGCCATCTACGGCTGTTTTCTATGCAGATCCAATCGTTGATTGAAGCCCTCACTGAGGACCCTGGCAGACCAAGCGACGCGACGGTTCAGGTCCTGAGAAAGAGATCGCTGCCTAGCAAGTTCATCGGCGATCTCATTTCCAGCTATGCCTTGATGACCTGGAACTCAAATGAGACTCAAAGAATTCAACCTTCCGACCGCATTCAGAGAGCTCTTGCATTCCTAGATCACTTTCGAAGTAGTAAGAGGGTTAAGAAGGGCCTTAAGCACTGCTTGGCTGTTTGGTAATCGGGTGCATATGATCCTAAAGAGGTGTACAGTCGTATGTCGTCATTCTCCACAAAGGCACCAGCACCAGACCCCTCGTTGGCTTTGGAGCCATCTGTGAAGATACGATAACAGTTCTTTCCAGGCTCAGATTCAGGAGCGAACCAGTCCTGAACCGAAGGAAAGTTGACTGAGTAATTTTGACGCAGTTTGAGCCTTGGGATCATCGTGTCAGACGGCATATCCATTAGACGTGAGTCAAAAGATATGCTGCTTGCGAGCTCCTCAAAGCTCCAGTGCGAATTGTGCCAGAGACCA
Source organism: Melanostoma mellinum (assembly GCA_914767635.1). Lineage (NCBI taxonomy): Eukaryota > Metazoa > Arthropoda > Insecta > Diptera > Syrphidae > Melanostoma > Melanostoma mellinum. Next base: position 99,921,514 of record OU612059.1, read on the forward strand.
CATCGTTTTAAACGAGAAATGGTCTTGAGAGTACACCCCATGATGTAGGTATCAAGGGGAAGAAGGTTCAGCAGTGCGTCGAGAGCAGCTCCCGGTGTGCTGGGGAAGGCCCCCGTAACACCCAGACAAATTGTTCTTTGAAGTTTGGCAAACGAGGCAATAACGTATTTACGCGAGAGCTTATTCCACCAAACAATGATTGGTCTTATCATAGCCGTATAGATCCAAAGGTCCCTTTTCGGTGAAAGACCCCATGTCTTGCTCCTTTACATTGCCATAAAACTGACAGTGCTTTAGTAGTTTTAGACTCGACATGTTTAGACCAAAGAAGTTTGTTATCTAGGATTGCTCCAAGATGTTTGACTTCATTTGAAAAGGGGATGTTGAGACCAGTTAATTTTCTACGTCTCGTGAAGAGGAGAACCTCGGCCAAGAAAGCTACTATATTATAACGATGTCATTCACCACCTTCGAGGTAGAATGCAGGGCGCGTTTTTTCTATATGGTTTCCCCCGTAGGCATAATCCATAATATGTAATAAGAGGTTTATTTTATTTACGAGTGAATAATTTTTTATTTGAATACAGAAAAATACAGAAAAATACAGAAAAATAAACTTTAGTACATAATTTTTTATGCATTCTACCTCGAAGGTGGTGAGGAAACGAGTGCATCGTTATAATATAGTACCTTTCTCAGCGCTCTACTCCGAAAACGGTTAATTCTACAGAAAAATGCAAATTACACTTTTTGTAGACAATTTTACGACAAACAATTTTTATAATGACCTTTATTGACCTCTGAGCAATAGATCGCGAGATATTTGCGAAAAACAGTTTTCGTGACCTTTTGACCTTTATAACTTTTTTAGCCGGCACGATATCAATGTCGATTTTTCACATCTTCATAACAATACCGTAATAAAGGTGTATACAAAAATTCAGCTCTCTAGGAATTTTTCCGCAGATTGGGGTTTAAAATAGCTAAAATGATTGGACTACAGGGAGGTTTTTTGATTAGAAATTGGCTCTCGAACTTTACGACGGTTCTCAAAGCTTTAAAGAGTGACTCCAAAGATAGTAAATACTTCGAGGTAACACCGGGACTGACTACAGAAAAAGTTCTAGGAATGTGGTGGAGTACACCATCGGATAGCTTCACGTTCAAGCTGACAACCAACTCGAGTCAGACAGAAATATTTTTTGGTGGGCGCCGTCCTACGAAGCGTGACGTACTTCGAATCCTTATGACCATTTTTGATCCGTTGGGCTTACTGGCACACTTCTTAATGTATATCAAGCTGCTGCTTCAGGACATATGTCATTCGAAAAAAGACTGGGATGACGAGATTGGAGACTCCGAGTACACTAAATGGCTGAAGTGGGCCAGGTACCTTCCCAAAATGGAAAATATAAAGATCCCTCGATGCTACGTGAAAACCACCCGCAACTCTGATCGGCAGCTTCACTTTTTTGTTGATGCCAGCGAGAGTGGATTCGTAGCAGTGGCTGTTCAAATTAATTCTTTTCCCGAAGAGTATAAGGCTCTTCAGGCTGGTAAGCCTCTTCACAACAATTCACAAATATTGTCTTTGAGTCCATACTTAGATATTACAACGAAGTTGATACATGTGGGGGGAAGACATAAACATGCTGAAGTTCCTTCTCAAGCAAAAAACCAAATATTACTCCCAAAAAATAATATAGTTACAACATTGCTCTTAGATCAGTTACATAAGAAACATTGGATACATTTAGAGAGTACCTTTCGCGTTTCTCTTCCTACGCTCAAAATCCAAAACTCTTGCCTGGAGATAGATACCAGTGTTCTATGGGAAGCATGTAAATGTTTCTTATGTAAGTGATCTAAGAGCAATGTTTTTTTTTTTTTATAACCAACGTATCAATGGGTTATGAATACCCTTATAATGTTGTTAAGCACAGTGCGAGCATTTAGGAAAATAGGAGAGGATTTGAAAGGAGACACCGATGCACGTTGCTTTTTTTGTGAATCGTAATGAAGGGGAAAGAGCCAGGTAAAGCATTCCACATTCGGGTGGTGCGACTGAAATACGAATCTCTATACTTGACTGTACGTCCGAAGTTGGGCTCAAGGTAAAACTGATGAACATTCCTAGCGAGGCGGGTGTTGCGGCTTAATTGTTTCAGGGGAGGAATGCAACTGGCTACTTCATTAGAGCACTGCTTGTGAAAAAAGCGATAAAAGAGAGTGAGACAGGCAACGTTTCGACGATGTTCAAGAGAATCAATTGATTCTACGATTGAACTATCACCTATCAATTTTAACGCTCTATGTTGTACCCTATCAAGGAGGTGCAAAGATGTTTGAGAAGCACCTGACCAGATATGGGAGTTATACTCCAGTTTTGGGCGGATGAAGGCCTTTTTAATTGTAGCCAGATCAGAAGGAGTGAAGAATTTCCTGCATCGTCTCAAGAAGCCTAAGCATTTAGCAGCGTTTTTGGCGACTTCAAATATGTGGTCGTTCCAACGAAGACCATCGTTGACACACATACCAAGTACTGACAGCTTTTCGGTTTCTTCGATGCAAGTACCATTCATGGATAATGGCAATGGGGGAATGTTAAGCTTCAACGACAAGAGACAGCATTGAGTTTTCGAAGCATTGAATTCTACTCGGTTCATTAGACCCCATGCAAAAATGCTGTCAAGGTCAGAATTCAATGAGCTTATCATACGCAAGCGTTCCAGTTCCACATCCAAAGAGCAGGGACGTGAATTTGGAAACGAATATGAAAAGCTGGGGGTCGAGTCGTCAGCAAAACAGTTAAGTGAACTAGAAGTTTCAGACAAGAGATCATTAATGAAAATGAGGTAGAGAGTCGGAGACAAAACGGAGCCCTGGGGCACACCAGCATTTATGAAGTGGGTATCAGACTTGAAGCAATCCAACACAACTTTTATTGAACGGTCGGAAAGGTAGTTTCTAATCCAACGAAGAAGAGACTCATCGATATCAAAAGCACGCATTTTCGATAAAAGAGCCTGATGCCAAACTCTATCAAATGCTTTAGAAATATCAAGCGCAATAATCTTACTTTCTCCAAAACAATGTAAAGATTGATTCCACTTTTCGGTGAGATATACCATCAAATCACAAGTGGACCGTTTGCTACGAAAGCCGTACTGACGGTCATTAAGAAGCTTTCGTTCTTCAAGATATTTCATAAGTTGACGGTTTATCAACGTTTCCATGACCTTGGAAAGAAGGGACGTAAGTGCAATTGGACGGTAATTGGAAGGGGAGGAAGATTCGCCTTTTTTAGGGATTGGCTGGACAAATGCAGTTTTCCATCTGCTCGGAAAAATCCCAGCAGAATAGGAAAGATGGAAAAGTTTACGCAGTGGTTTTGCCAGCGTAGAAGAACACCTCTTCAGAATAACGGCGGGGATACCATCTGGACCAGCGGATTTATGTTTGTTGATATCTTTGAGGACTCTCGCAACCGAGCGAGTTCGAAAAAATATCTGCTTCATCAAAGAATTTGCAGACTCGAGCTCAGGTGGAGCCAATATGCTATAAGGAAGTGTCGAGTTGGCAGCAAATTGAGCTGCCAGCAAATTGGCTTTGTCGATGGAGCTGACATGCGGAGAGTCATTGAAAACGAGCGTTGGGACCGATGACGTGGTCGAGTTCTTAATGTTCTTCACAAAAGACCAAAAGTTTTTACTTCCTTTTGGACATAACAGTATTTTTTGCCTTACTTTTTGGTCATGCAAAAACTTGGCCTTTTGTATATGAGCACTACAGATATTTCTGGCCCGTTTGAACAAATTTCGATTTTCTACTGTAGGGTTGCCTTTAAATTTTCGAAAACTACTTTCTCTATCCCTAATCGCCACTTTACAGCTTGAATCAAACCACGAATTCTCTTTGGGGATGATACTGTGAGGAACAAAATTTCTCATGCCGTTGAGAATTACGTTAGATATCATATCAGCTGAAGCATCAACGTTTCCGTCGAGAAAGCACCATGACCAATTAAAATTTCGAAAGAAATTATTCAGGCCGTCCCAATTGGCCACACAGTTCTTTTAGGGACTTTATCTTTTTTTACCGTGACGGAAAGCGAAATATCTGCCGATATGACACAATATGGTCTGATTTGCCTAGAGGAGATGATACTACAACCTTGTATTTTTCGGGATGAGAAGTGAGAAATAAGTCAAGAGTGTTGGCCGCATGGCCTTCAATATCTGGAACCCGAGTGGACTCATCAACAAGTTGAGTTAACTGGTTAAACTCAGCGAAGATCTCAACACACTTTTCTTCGGGTGTTGTCTGGCCAGAATGTCGAAGCCAACCAGAATTGTGTACATTGAAATCGCCCGCAATTGCGATTTCAGTGTGAGGATATAGGGAAACAATTCTTACTATGTAGTCAGATAGCGCATCAAACTCGTTAGAGGTCGAATTGCTATCAAAATTAGGGCTTCTGTAAATAAAACAATAGTGAATGATATGCTTACGGACGGTGAATCTTAACCACATGAAATTAAAGTTCGTATTAGAACAGAGGCCGTATTGTGGTAGAAGCTGGTAAGCAATATCATTCCGAATATAAACGGCGAGGCCATGGGAGGAAAAGAATAATGGCACTAAGCTATATCCAGGCAGGTTGAACTCTGATGAATCAGAATCAACACCCACCTGGGTTTCACTCAATGCCAAAACAGCTGGCCTGCATTTTGCAGTGTGAGCGTAAACAGAAAAGAAATTCGATCGCAACCCCCTAATGTTGCTAAAATCGACTCTAAACTTTTCCGACATTACGATCCACAAAAACACACAAAACAAAGTATCAACCGCAGACGCTTAATCTAAGTCAAATCAACAAGTGAAGATTTAATTGGAAAACCAAAAACAAGTTACTAGCGGTGTTATGCCCAGCCAGCAACTTGAATTTAGTTAACCAACGGAATCAACACCGTTGATTGACTATCCGCCTAAAAAACTCACAGCCTCATTGTCTGCACACACTGCTTCGATAAGATAAGAGATCTTGTAGAAAAAATGTGTGCAGGCACTGAGACTGCGAGAGTGGTGTGGGAGAGGAAGGAGATGAAGGAAAGCACTAAGTCTTTGGTCTATTTTTTTTTTTTTTTTTTATGTATATATGATTGGGTGGCACACAGCATTGAATGTAATTATTTCACTGAAGTGATTTTAATAAACATGTGGCGCGGCGCGGCAGGAAAGTTTTGATTGTTTATTAATTGGAAGGGTTTGAATGACGAATTAATTTAATCTATTTTGTTTTTTTAATTTTTTTATTATTTTTTTTGTTATAAAAGGAGTCCAGATTAAAGTTATGGAGGAAAAGCACGGTTTTTTGTGGCGGACACTAGCGCGGTGCGTGTTATCGCGATTGATAGCAGATCGGCAATGTTCTAACTATATTATTTTTTGGGAGTAATATTTGGTTTTTTGCTTGAGAAGGAATCTCAGCGTGTTTAAGTCTTCCTCCCACATGTATCAACTTAGCTGTAATATCAAAGTATGAACTCAAAGACAATATTTGTGAATTGTTGTGAAGAGGCTTACCAGCCTGAAGAGCCTTATACTCTTCGGGGAAAGAATTAATTTGAACACTCCTCTACAAAAGAATGGATCCGTTCTGGATATCTTCCATTGTTAATGGACCAGTATTTTGGTTTTCTTCTCGACGAGATTTGAAACTCATTAAGAATCTAGAACAAAATGCAAATATTTTTTGCAGTGTGTAAAACGAATTTTTATGATCAATTAAAGTGACTACATCATCTGGGATTGACATAGTCAACACCGTTTTGAGTTTCCGACGTCCAGAGATCTGTTCTGGTATTGAATACTCCAATTGGTAATTTGACGTGTCATTTTGTTTTAAAAACTCAGGACCATCAAACCAAATGGTTCATCTCATAAGATCGCGCAGTCCTACTCCATGCGATATAAGATCTGCAGGATTTAATTCACCTCTAACATAGTGCCAATTGCTCAGATCTGAATTTGTTTGAATTTTAGCTACACGATCTGCAATATAAGTCTCCCAAGTATAGGGGGGGGGGAGAGATTTTATCCATGATAAAACTGTTGTGGAATCTGTGTAATAATTTATTGACGTAATTGTCATACTAATTATTGGAATAATTTTTTGCACTAACTCTACCAATAGAACAGCCGCCTGAAGCTCTAATCGCGCAATACTTGTTGCTTTTAAGGGAACGACGCGAGATTTTGAACATAGCAGTTGTACAGAGATTTTCCCTTCTTTATCAGTAGATTTTAGGTAAATGCATGCACCAAAAGCACTTTCGCTGCTATCGGAGAAGGCATGCAATTCTCATTTAGTTGCTGAATCTATTAAAGCAAAGCGGGGTATGCTTATTTCCTGCAAGTAGAAAAACTTTTCCAAATAGTTTAGCCACTTGGAAGCTTGCTCTGGAGGCAAGGTTTCATCCCAAGAAATATTGGTTTTCCTTAGTTCTTGGAGAAATATTTTTCCTAGGAGAATGACTGGACCAATAAGCCCCAGGGGATCAAAGAATTTTGCCAGGTCGGCAAGAACGCTTCTTTTTGTTACCTGTAGATTACAGGGTGTTGTATAGTCGTAGCGAAATTTGAAGGTATCTTGACTTGGATCCCAAACTAAACCAAGTGTCTTTATTACCTCGGATTGATAAATTGTCAACATTTTTTCTCGATTTTCTATAGGAATATTTTTAAGAATGCGTGGATCGTTTGAACAAAATTTTGTCAATCAAAATTTCCTTGTTTTAGTAAATATATAGTTTCATCGAGAAGCAACTTGGCCTCCTCCAGAGTATTTGCTCCGGCTAGGCAGTCATCTATGTATATATTTTTTGTAATAATATTTGATGCATTAGGGTATGTATGTTGGTAATCATTTGCTAATTTTACCAAACTTCTCGTTGCTAAATAAGAGGCGGACGCCATTCCATACGTAACTGTGTTTATTTTGTATGTTTTTAATGTGTCTCTAGGATCTGACCTCCATAAAATAAGCTGATATGCTCTATCATTTGGATGAATCAGTATCTGTCGATACATTTTGCTAATATCGCCAGTGAATACATATTTATACAGTCTGAAATTGGCTATAACCGAGAATAAATCTGATTGAACTGTCGGTCCAACCATGAGAGTATCATTCAGTGAATACCCAGATGCTGTCTTTGCAGAAGCATCGAAAACCACCCGAAGCTTTGTTGAAGAACTCTCGGGTTTAATAACGCAATGGTGTGGAAGAAAATAGTTTGACATTGGTATGTTTTTCTCTGGAATTGGTGACATATGACCCAAACGTTCATATTCATCAATGAAGCCTACATAACTTACTTTCAATTCTCTATTCCTCTCAGGCTTTCTTTCTAAAGAATAAAAACGCTTTCTTGCCATTTCCATTGAATTGCCCAATGCTTCATTAGGTGTTCTTTTGAAGGGAAGTCGCACTATATATTGACCGTTGCGTGTTATTTCCACGTTATCATTGAAGTGCTTTTCACATTTAAATTCTTCTTCACTGTAAATTTTTGATTTACCTTCAGTATTTTCACTTTCCCAAAATGAACGAACTAGTTTATCTAGAGAGCTTAGACTTGGTTTTGAAACAGAATGGCAGTAAGAAGTGTGATTATGATTTATAGCGCTTCCAGCTAGTATCCAACCTAATTTAGTGTTTCGCAATAAAGGAAGACTGCTGGAAATCTGAAACTCCCCTGGCATGAGAAGCTCAAAGAATATTTCTGCTCCTGTTAATAAGTCTATGTGCCGGGAATTAATTATATTGGGGTCCGCTAGAACGATGTTCGAGGGCAATTTCCAAGTTTTCATGTCCTGAGGTACAGTTGCTTGATAATCAGTAATTTTTGGAATTATGCTGGCCTCGATAGTTCTTTTGAACGATGGTGTTCTGGACTCTAGTAAAATGTTTAAGATATAATTAGCCTGACTTTCTTGGCCTCCGATGCCGCTGATTGGAATTTCCCTTCTTTGTTTTTTGTATCCTAATTCGTGCGCTAAGGAAGTAGTGATAAAGTTTACCTGCGATCCTGAGTCTAACAAAGCTCTGCAAGGAATGCGCATACCGTTGGGACATGCAATGTCCGCGATTGCGGTGGCTAGATATACCTCATGACCCCTAAACACTACTCCTAATGAGGCATTATTATTTTTCGCTAATGGAAGTTCACCCACCCGACCAACAAAACTTTCACACTTACCTGATATTGATGCTTTGTCCTTATCCCTTTTTGCATATTTTACACTTGCGCTGCTGCTGACACGTTGACAAATGATGGCTTTGTAAACAGTTGGTACATATCTGAAGTTTTCGCACCTTCTGATTGCGATCTTCAACTGAAAGAGAAATTAAATTTTTACAATTAAAGATCTTATGGCTATTTGATTTGCAAAATTGACAGGAAACTTCCCTAGAACTTTCAGAAGCGGTGGCTACCACTTACTTCTTTTTATCTGGTTTTACCGCCTCCAGAGCTTGGAATCTGCATTGCACAAATTCAAGTAGCTGCGTTAGAATTGGATGGCTTCTTGGTGATTGTAGCGATTCTTCGAATAAAATTCGGGTGTCCTTGTCCATTCTGTCCAGCAATAAATGAACGACTAATGGATCCCATCCACTGGTGTCAAATCCGAGGTTGGTAATGGCTTGTATCACTTCCTTTGTAGTGTCATGAAGCCTCTTTACACTTTTGACGTTGTCTACAATGATGTTATGATGGAACAATCGATTCAATTGAACACTTAATAACAGTCTCTTATTGTTGAACCTGTCAATTAGTGTGTTCCATGCCACCTCATAATTACTATCCGTGGCGTGGAAATGTTGAATCAAATTATGAGCATCGCCAGTGACGTTAGTTTTAAGGAAGTATAGTTTTTGTGCCGGTGCGATGGGTTGGTGGTGAACCATTTGCTGGAACAAGTGGAAGAACTGCGGCCAATTAAGATAACTTCCGTCGAACTTTGGAATCTCTATTTTTGGCAGCATGATTGCAGTTGGCTTTACTGGAGTCGGTTGACTTGCTGTTTCGTTCGGCAAATGTAGGTTATATGAAAGGTGTGGGAATTGGAATAAATAATAAATTTGGGAAATGATAGAGCCATCGTATCAGCATTAAAAATAAAGGTACGTGTGAAAGCATTGTTGGTCGGTTTGCTTAACATACTCCCCCTCTTTGAGGGATCTAATCACTCAAAAAACTCTTAAACTTCGTGTCTACCTCGAAGCGAGAAGCTCTTCTTCTGGGAAGGGGTTTGGGCTTTCTTTTTTTAAAGAAGTAGTATATGATGAACCCAATCATTGTGACGAATAAAATAAAGCTTATGCCATAATGATGGTAATCATGAGTGTTTATATCATTTGCCCATGTATCCAATCTTTAGCTACTTCATTTATTTTGTCTTTTAGAATCTGTATTTCCATAAGACTTGTCTCATTGCTCGAAGGTGCAATGACTCTTGTATCTTCGCTCGGTAATTTCGTTTTAATCACCTCAGATATTCTAACAGATGGAACAAATGAATTTTTTATTGTTTTTTTTGTTGTGTCCTGACTATCTTAGAGAAATATTGCATTTTGCCCAGTCGAAGAGATGTTTAAAGTTAATTTTGCCTCACTTTTCTCAAAACATTGCGGAACGTTCATTTAACGTTAATGCAATTCGTTTGTGGAACTTGCTCCCAAATGAACTGCAACGAACAGCAGCACCGGCGACCTTTAAGAGGCATTTGTTTTTGCACTTATCACACCACCCTCAATAATAACCTATTTTTCAATAATCTTATCTTCTTTTTTTTCTTCTTAATTGCTAGTTTTATCTTTATAGGAACTTCTACTTTTCTTTGTTTTTGAATTACATCGAATTTTTAGTTTTTTTTTTCTAATTAATTCATTTTCTTTTTTCCCGTAATTTACTCAATCCAGTTAATTATGTATTGATGCTCTAAAAGATTTATATCTTAATGTATCCCAGTTACGTAACTATTTTCGAAATAAATAAATGAAATGAAATGAAATGGTATTGCTTAGAACTCGTCCATTTATAACTATAATTGGAAGCTTCAATGTGCACGGTCCTAAAATTTCCATCAGCCCACTACCACTTATTGTTAAACTTTTTGTGATTCCTTCGCATATAAGTAGACCAGTTACTGTGCCCTCAAGGGAGAATATCCAACTGTTAGAAGCTCTTAGGCTTATCCATTGATCGTGTAAAATAGATTATGTTAAAAAGCACTTATCTAAAGCACTTGGCAAATGGTTCAGTAGTGAGACTTCACAACTATTACCACTGTCCCTATGGATCATTGTTGGTAGTTGATGGTTACAAATACAATTTCTAGTTGAAAGAAAATGACAAGACAGTAACTGATTTGGCACGAGTACGATAACTTTGGCGACAAAAAATAATAACGGTTTTTGGTGGAGGGGTTCAATACAAGCATTTTCTACTATGGGAGGGGGGGTCTATCTCCCCCCGTTTAGGCGGTAGGGGCAATTTTATAAAAATTGACTTAAAATCTAAAAAATAATATTGTAGAACAACGGGAAAACTTACAGATACAATTTATACTTTTTATAAAAGCCAGAAACTTGCACTTTATAATAAATTTTAAATGAAGTGGTTTCAATTTATAGTTTTTGAAATAACTGACTTCAAAGTCAAAATTTACGAAAAAAAATTTTAAAAAATCACTTTGAGTACTATGTTTCTCGTGATTTCAAATGCCAATAAAAAAAAATTAGATGTAGTTAGTTGCTTCAATAAATTTTTTATCAAACGATATAAAATACTTTTTTCTTTGTCTTATAGTTTTTGAGATAATTGAAAAATAGTAAAACTATTGAAGTATGCATTATTTTCAAAAAATTATGGTAATACGTACGAATTTACAATAATGTTAGGAAATAGACTAGTGAAAGTATAAAAATTCATAAGACAGGTTCTTATGTGCAATTAATTTCCGTATGCAACAACTTTCCGCATGCCCCGCTTCGCGGGGACTCATTATTTTAACCCTTTTTTCCGCAGGGTTAAGCTGCTCATGCTAAATATGAAAATAGCAATTAATTTCCGTATGCAACAGCTTTCCGCATGGCCCGCTTCGCGGGGCTCATTATTTTAACCCTTTTTCCGCAGGGTTAAGCTGCTCATGCTAAATATGAAAATAGCAATTAATTTCCGTATGCAACAGCTTTCCGCATGGCCCGCTTCGCGGGGCTCATTATTTTAACCCTTTTTCCGCAGGGTTAAGCTGCTCATGCTAAATATGAAAATAGCAATTAATTTCCGTATGCAACAGCTTTCCGCATGGCCCGCTTCGCGGGGCTCATTATTTTAACCCTTTTTCCGCAGGGTTAAGCTGCTCATGCTAAATATGAAAATAGCAATTAATTTCCGTATGCAACAGCTTTCCGCATGGCCCGCTTCGCAGGGACTCATTATTTTAACCCTTTTTTCCGCAGGGTTAAGCTGCTCATGCTAAATATGAAAATAGCAATTAATTTCCGTATGCAACAGCTTTCCGCATGGCCCGCTTCGCGGGGCTCATTATTTTAACCCTTTTCCCGCAGGGTTAAGCTGCTCATGCTAAATATGAAAATAGCAATTAATTTCCGTATGCAACAGCTTTCCGCATGGCCCGCTTCGCGGGGACTCATTATTTTAACCCTTTTTTCCGCAGGGTTAAGCTGCTCATGCTAAATATGAAAATAGCAATTAATTTCCGTATGCAACAGCTTTCCGCATGGCCCGCTTCGCGGGGCTCATTATTTTAACCCTTTTCCCGCAGGGTTAAGCTGCTCATGCTAAATATGAAAATAGCAATTAATTTCCGTATGCAACAGCTTTCCGCATGGCCCGCTTCGCGGGGCTCATTATTTTAACCCTTTTTCCGCAGGGTTAAGCTGCTCATAAGCTTTGGGGTGCAAATTTTTTATATGAAAAGTTTCTTTTAAAATAAGAAAATTTTTTGATTTTAAAAAAGAAATATAGTTTTACTATTTTTCAATTATCTCAAAAACTATAAGACATAGAAAAAAGTAATTTATATCGTTTGATAAAAAATTTATTGAAGAAACTAACTACATCAAAATTTTTTTTATTGGCATTTGTAATCACTAGAAACATAATACTCAAAGTGATTTTTTAAAATTTTTTTTCGTAAATTTTGACTTTGAAGTCAGTTATTTCAAAAACTATAAATTGAAACCACTTCATTTAAAATTTATTATAAAGTGCAAATTTCTGGCTTTCAAAAAAAGTATAAATTGTATCTGTAAGTTTTCCCGTTGTTCTACAATATTTTTTTTAGATTTTAAGTCAATTTTTATAAAATTGCCCCTACTGCCTAAACGGGGGGAGACAGACCCCCCCCTCTCATAGTAAAAAATGCTTGTATTGAACCCCTCTATCAGAAACCGTTATTAATTTTTGTCGCCAAAGTTATCGTACTCTCCCAACTGATTTTCTGTTAATTCAAAATACCTATCTCTAGTTGAAGTGACTGCTAAATACGGGGATGAAAGTTTCATAATGAAGCTTGAATCATTTTGAAATAAAGGGAATGAAACTACATTGAACAGTTGAAAATCCTGGTTATCAACCAAAGGAATCATCATTTCAAATACTATAGATTCATTAAGACTTCGCCCCTTAATGGATGACAATTTAAAAATATCTAAAACGGATGCTGTTGGAATGTTAAGATGAGACGGAAGATTGTTGCGAATGATTTGGAGTTGTTTGCCGAATTGTGACGGCGAAATAAAATGGGAATTCATTTTTGCATTATTAAGGCTAAAAAGAACGTCGAGTAATGTATCTTGCACCCTCTCGAGGCTTGTGATTGATAAAATCAGATATGATGTTAAGGAAGAGAAACTCTGGCTAACATCAATTATTTCTTGATGTTTTTCTATGTTATTAAAAGATTCTCTGAAGATAGCTTTCAAACCTTGGTATTGCTGACTGAGTTGCATAGTGTTTCGTTTAAGGAGACTAACTGTTGAATCCGCGATCGAACTCTGTTTTTTAAAGAGATGTACTAGGTGTTGTTCATCTTGGTGAACCAACGAAGTTTGGTGTTGTATGTCTTTAGCATCATCTTGATCCAATACTCCAAAAACTATGTGCTACGTTTCCTATTAAGTCGAAGGGAGATCTAGCAAATCTTATCCGTTTACTATAGGAGGTGTGATAATTATGAACGAGGTCATTGTTTGATTCAATTACAGCCACTCTATGTTTAAGTGTGGAAATTGTGGGCAGACAATACGGATTACCTCTTAATTCATCTAAACAGATTTTATCCATTCTATTCAAGTAAGTTTTTACTTCCCCTAGCTCTAGCCAGTATGACGACAAATTATAAAAAATATAAATGTTCCAAAAACTATTAACAGTGCTAGCAGTACCTATGTGCTATGTCCTCAAAATAGATGCCCGTGTGATTTTCGAATTTAGTAACCCTTATTGGTTCGATATCTAACGAGGCTACTAATGGAGACAACAGACACATCATGCATAATAATGATGTCAGGGGATTGCCAAGGAATCTTCCACTTCTTAATCTCATTGTGGGTTGATTTCTTACTGGGGTTTGCATAACTTCTTTTCGCTGCTCTTTGTCCTCAATAGGCAAAGGGCATAAGTTTTGAATTGCTCGTTGACATGTTTCTGTTTCCGTTTTAACATATGCTACTCGCTCCAATCCATCGGTTCCTTTGACAACTTCGATTACACGTCCAAGTTTCCATTTCATTGGAGGCTGGTGTGCATCCTTTAAAACAACCATTGTCCCAGCTTCTAGATTTGGAGATTGCACTTTCCACCTTAATTTCTGTTGCTGGAGGTGGAGGTATTCGTCCGACCATCTCTGCCAAAAATGTTGTTGAATATGCTGAATCTGACGAAATTTGTCTAATCTTGAGATTTTGTGATCAGTAATGTCAGGCTCTGGAAGCGAAGTCAATGGAGCGCCAATTAGAAAATGACCTGGAGTCAACGCCTGCAAGCCATTGGGATCTGTCGAGTTAGGTGTAAGGGGTCGTGAATTTAAGATAGACTCAATTTGAACTACGACGGTTGAAAGTTCTTCAGAAGTTAAAGAAGCTTCTCCTAAATATTTTAATAATAATTGTTGAGACAACAACCACAACACATTATGCTGTCCTAAGCACAAACAGAGCGCACCTTGCGAGTCATCATCATCATCATCTCATATCGTATCATCTTCATATTTCACTTAACTCAAAAAACTGTTCATGTTCTCACAGTCACATATTCATTAATCAGCAATATATTAGATTACAATAGAAGTAGTATGCCTGTCTGGCACCCACAAGTATTGTCGAACTATTTGCAATGTAAGCTAGTTTTATGTATAAATAGTCTTGTAAGAAATAAAGCATAGACATTCTCAGTTTAAAATCGTTAGTGTCAGTTGTATTCATTTTTATTGCTCTGGGTTTCTTGCTTATACTTTCCCCTGCCAGTGGTAAGAGGTATTAACAATAATACTTTGGCCGATTTAACAGCTGCCTCCCACAGGCCTCCAAAATGAGGTGATCGTGGTGGAATATGTTTCCAGTTGATTCCCATTTTCAGACAGTTTGAATTGATTGACGATTGAGTTTCAGACTGAACAAAATCCTGAACGTCCTTTAATTGATTTCTTGCTCCAACGAAATTTGTGTCATTGTCACAGAATATGGTATGGCATAAGCCCCGTCTTCCAACAAAGCGTTTCAAGTAATTAATAAATGATTCTGTGGTAAGGTTGTTAACCACCTCAATATGAACAGCTTTTGTGGAAAAGGATACAAATACTGCAAGGTAAGATTTGGTTGGAGTTTTTCCTCGAACATTATAATGTGTTCGTATGGGTCCAAAAAAGTCCACTCCTGGATAGTGGAATGGGCGAGACGGTATTATTCTTTCTTAGGTAAATTACCCATTAATTGATCGATGGATCTGGGTTTGGCACGGAAACATTGGATACATTTAGAGAGAACCTTTCGCGTTTCTCTTCCTACGCTCAAAATCCAAAACTCTTGCCTTTAGATAGATACCAGTGTTCTATGGGAAGCATGTAAATGTTTCTTATGTAAGTGATCTAAGAGCAATGTTGTAACTATATTATTTTTTGGGAGTAATATTTGGTTTTTCGCTTGAGAAGGAATCTCAGCGTGTTTAAGTCTTCCTCCCACATGTATCAACTTTGTTGTAATATCAAAATATGGACTCAAAGACAATATTTGTGAATTGTTGTGAAGAGGCTTACCAGCCTGAAGAGCCTTATACTCTTCGGGGAAGGAATTAATTTGAACACTCCTCCACAAAAGAATGGTTCCGTTCTGGATATCTTCCACTGTTAATGGACCAGTATTTTGGTTTTCTTCTCGAGGAGATTTGAAACTCATTAAGAATCTAGAACAAAATGCAAATATTTTTTGCAGTGTGTAAAACGAATTTTTATGATCAATTAAAGTGACTACATCATCTGGGATTGACATAGTCAACACCGTTTTGAGTTTCCGACGTCCAGAGATCTGTTCTGGTATTGAATACTCCAATTGGTAATTGGACGTGTCATTTTGTTTTAAGAACTCAGGACCATCAAACCAAATGGTTGATCTCAAAAGATCGCGCAGTCCCACTCCACGCGATATAAGATCTGCAGTATTTAATTCACCTCTAACATAGTGCCAATTGCTCAAATCTGAATTTGTTTGAATTTAAGCTACACGATTTGCAATATAAGTCTCCCAAGTATAGGAGGGGGATTTTATCCATGATAAAACTGTTGTGGAATCTGTGTAATAATTTATTGACGTAATTGTGATACTAATTTATTGGAATTATTTTTTGCACTAACTCTACCAATAGAACAGCCGCCTGAAGCTCTAATCGCGCAATACTTGTTGCTTTTAAGGGAACGACGCGAGATTTTGAACATAGCAGTTGTACAAAGATTTTCCCTTCTTTGTCAGTAGATTTTAGGTAAATGCATGCACCAAAAGCACTTTCGCTGCTATCGGAGAAGGCATGCAATTCTAATTAAGTTGCTGAATCTATTAAAGCAAAGCGGGGTATGCTTATTTCCTGCAAGTAGGAAAACTTTTCCAAATAGTTTAGCCACTTGGAAGCTTGCTCTGGAGGCAAGGTTTCATCCCAAGAAATATTGGTTTTCCATAGTTCTTGGAGAAATATTTTTCCTAGGAGAATGACTGGACCAATAAGCCCCAGGGGATCAAAGAATTTTGCCAGGTCGGCAAGAACGCTTCTTTTTGTTACCTGTATATTACAGGGTGTTGTATAGTCGTAGCGAAATTTGAAGGTATCTTGACTTGGATCCCAAACTAAACCAAGTGTCTTTATTACCTCGGATTGATAAATTGTCAACATTTTTTCTCGATTTTCTATAGGAATATTTTCAAGAATGCGTGGATCGTTTGAACAAAATTTTGTCAAATCAAAATTTCCTTGTTTTATTAATTTATAGTTTCATCGAGAAGCAACTTGGCCTCCTCCAGAGTATTTGCTCCGGCTAGGCAGTCATCTACATATATATTTTTTGTAATAATATTTGATGCATTAGGGTAGGTATGTATGTTGGTAATCATTTGCTAATTTTACCAAACTTCTCGTTGCTAAATACGAGGCGGTCGCCATTCCATACGTAACTGTGTTTATTTTGTATGTTTTTAATGTGTCTCTAGGATCTGACCTCCTTAAAATAAGCTGATATGCTCTATCATTTGGATGAATCAGTATCTGTCGATACATTTTGCTAATATCGCCATAGTGAAAACATATTTATACAGTCTGAAATTGGCTATTACCGAGAATAAATCTGATTGTACTGTCGGTCCAACTATGAGAGTATCATTAAGTGAATACCCAGATGCTGTCTTTGCAGAAGCATCGAAAACCACCCGAAGCTTTGTTGAAGAACTCTCGGGTTTAATAACGCAATGGTGTGGAAGAAAATAGTTTGACATTGGTATGTTTTTCTCTGGAATTGGTGACATATGACCCAAACGTTCATATTCATCAATGAAGCCTACATAACTTACTTTGAATTCTCTATTCCTCTCAAGCTTTCTTTCTAAAGAATAAAAACGCTTTCTTGCCATTTCCATTGAATTGCCCAATGCTTCATTAGGTGTTCTTTTGAAGGGAAGTCGCACTATATATTGACCGTTGCGTGTTATTTCCACGTTATCATTGAAGTGCTTTTCACATTTAAATTCTTCTTCACTGTAAATTTTTGATTTACCTTCAGTATTTTCACTTTCCCAAAATTAACGAACTAATTTATCTAGAGAGCTTAGACTTGGTTTTGAAACAGAATGGCAGTAAGAAGTGTGATTATGATCTATAGCGCTTCCAGCTAGTATCCAGCCTAATTTAGTGTTTCGCAATAAAGGAAGACTGCTGGAAATCTGAAACCCCTTTGGCATGAGAAGCTCAAAGAATATTTCTGCTCCTATTAATCCTAATCCTAACTAATATTATAAATGTGAAAGTCACTCTGTCTGTCCGGATTTCTATGTTACCGTCTCCTGCCCAAACTACAGAACTGATTTCAATGAAATTTTGTACAGAGATAGTCTAGAACCTGAAGAAGGACATAGGCTGTACATTTTATCCCTATATTCCCACGGGAACGGAAACGTATACGGGAACTTCGAAACTACAACACCGATTTCAAAAATTTTTCCACCGATAGAATGCTTCACTATCCCAGAGTAACATAAACTTTAATTCATCCACATATTCCTACGGGAACGAGAGTCCTTATTAATATAATAAGTGTGAAAGAAGCTCTGTCTTTCCGTCGTTCTATGTTACCAGCTCCCGCCCAAACTAACAAACCGATTTAAATGAAATTTTGTACAAAGATTGTTCTGAACTTAAAGACGGACATAGGCTGTATTTCATTCGAATATTCCCACGGGAACCGGTCCACACTATTATTATAAGTGCAAAAGTAGCTCTGTTTGTTCACCATTCTATGTTACCATCTCCCGCTCAAACTAATAAACTGATTAGAATAAATTTTTGTACAAAGATTGTTCAGAATCTAAGGAAGGACAAAGGCTTTATATTTTATCCCTATTCCCACGGGAACGGGAATGTATACGGGAACTTAGAAACTACAACACCGATTTCAAAAATGTTTCCAGCGTTAGAATGCTACACTATACCTGAGTAACATGAACTTTAATTCATCCACATATTCCTACGGGAGAGGGAGTCCTTACTTATATAATAAGTGTGAAAGTAGCTCTGTCTGTCCGTCGTTCTATGTTACCATCTCCCGCCCAAACTAATAAACCGATTTAAATGAAATTTTTTACAAAGATTATTCAGGACCTGAGGAAGGACATAGGCTATATATTTTTTTCCTATATTCCCACGGGAGCAGGAACGTATACGGGAACTTTGACACTACAGCACCGATTTCAAAAATTCTTCCACCGTTGGAATGCTCCATAATCCCCGAGTAACATAAACTTTAACTCATCCCCATATTCCTTACGGGAACGGTAACCATGTTTCTACGGGAACGGGAGTTTTTACTAATACTATAAGTACGAAGTTAAATCTGTCTGTCTTTTTCTTTTTGGTACCATTAACCGCCCAAATTATTGAACTATGAAATTTGGTACAGAGACAGTCTAGAACCTGAGGATGGACATATATGTTATGCAATATGTTTTATTCCTGTATTCCCATGGGAACGGGAACTTGGAAAATACAGCACACATTTCAAAAAATGTCCACCGTTAGAATACTACACTATTCCCGAGTAATATTAACTTTAAGTCATCCTACGGAAACGTCCCTCGTATTCCCACCGAAGATGGACATCCTTACTAATATTACAAATCCAAAATTAACTCTGTCTGTTCGTGTTTCTTTGTTACCATCTTCCGCTCAGACCACTGATCTGATTTAAATGGAATTTTATTCAGAGATAGCCTAGAGCCTAAGGAAGGACATGGGCTTAATAAGTAATCCCTATATATCTACGGGATCGACACCGTAAACGGGAACCTTAAAACTACTGGGTCGATAAAAGTTCTTTCACTGCAGGGTGATTTCTGTCAAACTGTCTAAAATACATTTGACCTGAGAAGAAATGTCTATCTTGACCTTCAAATAAAAATTCCCAACCGGGAATGGCTGTGGTCGATTTCGGCGCCGACTAATGAGATAGTTAACCATATAAACTAATAAATTATGTTTGACGTATTGGGGGATGTTGGTGAATGTGCATCAATAGACAATATTATGGACACTGAACAAGTCGTACCCTATAGACTCTAAATTTCTTAGGATTATTAGGAGTGGATGCAAGTTGGTGTTCCAGTGCCAATAATGAGTAATCTAGAATTGTACACAGCTACAAATTACACATCTGAGATGCGGCATTATAAAAGTTTCAATAATGACTGGAACAGCGAAAGGAGAAAACGTTTTGATTCCCCGTTTTCCTTTAATTCCATTCATTATAAATAAGGCTCAGACACTTTAAGCTGCAAGTATTCGTTTAGAAAAAAAATCCCATGGCAACTTTATGTGGCAGAATCACGTGTATCAATCCCACGAAACCTTTATATTTCGCAAAAGATGGAAAAAATAAGAACGTCGCGTGCAAACATATACTTATTTTTAAATTCTCTTTCCAATTGAACGATTAAGGCGAACTGTTTCACGATAAGCAATTGTACGGATTAGCAATTGTGTGTATTGTA
This sequence comes from Melanostoma mellinum, assembly GCA_914767635.1. Classification (NCBI taxonomy): domain Eukaryota; kingdom Metazoa; phylum Arthropoda; class Insecta; order Diptera; family Syrphidae; genus Melanostoma; species Melanostoma mellinum. The sequence continues at coordinate 99,941,345 of OU612059.1, forward strand.
TAAGAGAGAGCATCGTGAATTCACCACACCATCGGTCATCACAACCAAGACGAATAGATAAAATTACGTTATGATTTGCACTCATGACGTTACAAATATTAAGAGTAATAGAAAAAATACATCTTGATAAAAAAGTTGAAAGCTCAAGGTATACACTGCATAATTTTACTTTACAAAAAGATAAAAAGATAATTGGTTTCTAAACATCCCGGCCCCCCTGGACCGAGTTTCAGGACCGTGGAAGTAAGGCAAGTTTTGTGATAGGGCGAACAAATGTTCCTGTGGCTGTTCGAACACGATGACTCGTACTTGTTGGTCTTTGCCCTTCGTGACAGATAAAATTCGACCCATGACCCACTTAGCTGGTGGAAGATTTTGTTCCTTAATAACCACCAAGTCTCCGGACTGAAGATTGTCAGAACGATTTTGCCACTTAGGTCGCTCATGAAGAGTGGTTAAATACTCCATATGCCATCTTTTCCAAAATCACTGCACCATGCTTTGGATGTGGTTCCAATAAGAGAGACGGTTTGGTGGAGTGTCAAGATGGTTTAGTTCGGGTATAGCCGTCAAAGGTTCACCTGTTAAAAAATGAGATGGAGTTAGTGGGTTTAAATCAGAGTCGAACAATGAGCATAATGGACGAGAGTTAAGTAAGGCTTCAATTTGGGTTAGAAGTGTACACATCTCTTCAAATGTGAGAATTGAATTTCCCACAACCCGTCGCAAATGAAATTTAACCGATTTTACTCCAGCCTCCCACAACCCACCAAAGTGTGAGGTAGAGGGTGGAATAAAGTGCCACGATATTCCATCTTTGGCAAGGCTGGCTGTAACTTCATCGTTATGAGATTGGGATAAACATAACTTGTGCATTTCGGACAAACATCGGCGGGCACCTTGGAAGTTTGTTCCGTTGTCACTATATATGTTTGAGCATTTGCCGCGGCGAGAAACAAATCGACGTAGAGCTGAGATAAATGCGTCAGTGGTCAGATCACTGACAAGCTCTAAGTGAATGGCTTTTGTAGCCATACACACGAACAACGCAATATAGGCCTTAGACATCTTTGCTTTTCGACATCGTGACAATCGGATGGTGATCGGGCCTGCATAGTCACATCCTGTATTTGTAAATGGCCGGCTAGGTGTGATGCGGCAAGTTGGAAGTTCACCCATGATCTGCTGGCTAGTTGCCTTTCGTTGCATAAAACACGCTTTACATCGGCTAACAACTTTGCGTATAAGATTACGGCTTCCCATTATCCAGTATTGTTGCCGGATAAGAACAAACGTTTCAGAAACACCTGGATGTAGATAACGCTCGTGAATATCTGTAATTATAAGTGTAGATATGGGGTTAGTTTTAGGCAAAATTATAGGGTGTTTGATGTTAAATGGAACGGTTGCTAGTTTAATACGTCCGCCAACTCGAAGTAAACCGTCGTTGTCTAAAAATGGTGAATATTTTAATAATTTGGATTTCGCGGGAAGAGTATGTTTGTATTGTAAATGCCGAATGTCGTCATTGAACGAGCTTTTTTGCACAAACACTAATATAGCGATTTTAGCACTTCGTATTTCCATGAAACTCAAGCCACCAGAGATCCGAGGTGTCTTTTTGCTTAGATTTGAATGGTATCTTCGAATATATGCAGCTACCCGTTGTAGACGATACCATGAAGAAATTCTTTGAATCAGATCATGAAAGACATGTCCATCAAACGACGTGACGAGTGCATGCCTTGGAATTGTTTTTTCCTCTTGTTTAATCGAATCAATGTCTATTGCATTTGAAGATAGATTTGACTTTGGCCAGAAATCTTCGAACTGAGACAGCCAGGTTGGACCAGTCCACCAAAGGTCGTGGTTGAAGAGTTGTGAGGGTGGTATTCCACGAGAAGCACAATCAGCAGGATTCGATTCTGTTGGTACATGGTACCATGCTGATCTAGGCAATGTTTCCAAAATGGCAGCCGTCCTATTGGCGACAAATGTTGTCCAACGACGTGGTGGTGACGACAGCCAGTGTAGTACAATTTCCGAATCGCACCATGCATATGTTTTATTTAGTTTGACATTAAAAGCTGATTTTACCGACATTATTAACCGAGCGAGCAATACCCCACCACAGAGTTCAAGCCGAGGAATGGACACAGGTTTTAGAGGGGCAACTTTATTTTTTGCAGCTACAATAACGATTTTTATATTGCCATCGACCGATATCGACCGAGCATAAACAACAGCGGCGTATGCTAATGATGAAGCGTCGGAAAACCCGTGAAGCTCAATAGACTCGTCACTAAAAAATACATTGCGCGGTACGCGAACATTTTCAAAACATGGCAATTGTTTTCGATAGGTCCACCATTTCTCGAAAATATCAGAGGGAAGGGCATCATCCCATCCCAAATTCAGCTGAGATGACCATAGTTGTTGAAAAAGCATTTTGAACAGGACCACCGAAGGAGCTAAAAATCCTAACGGGTCAAAAATGCTAGCGATTTCAGAAAGTAGGATTCTTCTTGTTATCGAGGGTTGTTTGTTGGTGATAGATAAGCGATATGAATACATGTCTGTTGCAGGATTCCAATACATTCCTAGGACCTTTATGAGTGGTTGCGAGCGTTCCGGGTCAACGAACGAATACTCACAGTCTTCGCGTTTTTGGTTTGCCAATAGAGCCCAACAATTGGAACTCCATTTACGAAGCTGGAGTTGTGCTTCAGAGAGTAAAGATATAAGTTCTGATTGAAGTTCTAATAAAGCTGCGATTGAATTTGAACCCGTCATGACATCGTCAACGTAGACGTCGCGAAGCAGAATCATAGACGCGTTTGGATATTTTGTTTTGTAGTCCTCGGCTAGTTGTTGCAATACACGGACCGATAAAAATGGAGCCGACGCAGTTCCGTACGTAACTGTTCGAAGACGAAAATGTTTCAGTCGTTCATCTGGGTTTTCCCGCCACACGATTCTTTGATAATCCCTATCCGATTCGCTAACTATTATTTGCCGGAACATTTTGACGATATAAATACAAACCGATGTTGTCGAAACCTTAGACAAACACCAATAAGATCCCGCTGTATCGGCGGACCAATCAACAGTTGACTATTCAACGAGTTACCATTCGAATCCTTAACCGAGCCATCAAATACCACACGTAGCTTTGTTGTTGAGCTGTCCGGCTTCAGAACGGCGTGATGAGTCAGATAAAACTGACCCAAAGAATTTTTATCAACTTCAGAACGAGGAATAAGCTCCATATGTCCTAACTCGAGGTATTCCTTCATGAACGTTGTGTATTGCTGATGCAGCTCCAAGTTCTTACGAAAACGACGCTCCATAGAGTAAAGTCTTGACACAGCTGGCTGAAGTGTACCGGCGAATTGGGGACATGGTGTCTTAAAGGGAAGCGAAACTACGTATTTGCCATCTGGAGCACGCCCGAATGTTTCTTGAAAATGCTTTTCAGCAGGATCATTAAATGCATCACGAGAGTTATGAGAAGGAACTTCTTCTAGTTCCCAAAACTTCTGAAGAAGACAGTCTATGTCAATAGTTGAATGGCACACTCTTAATGATAAATTAGAATTGCATGGTTCAATGACTTCTCCCGAAATAACCCAACCGAACGTCGTATTTTGGGCAATAGGTCTACCTTCAGGTCCAAAATGGTGTTCGGGTTTCAAAATGGACCATACCTTATCAGCCCCAATAATAATGTCAACAGGACAAGACTCATTAAAGAATGGATCCGCTAAATCCAACAATCTTAGATATTCCCAAGTCGCGATATCGAAAGATTTTGAAGGCAAATTTGACGTTAGTTTACTTAAAACAAAGGCGTCCACTGGTAACGAAGCTGAAGAATCGCGATACAGGATATCCAAAGAAACAAGGCCTTTTGTGTATCCAGCGTCCGTTGAGCCTAAGCCTAACACAGGAATTCGAGCGTGTGTTCGTCTTAGTCCAAGCTTAGTAACACATGATTCTGACACAAATGAGGATTGCAAGCCTGTGTCTAATAGCATACGAACACTAACGAATTGATTTTGACTATTTTTAAGTTTAGCTAGAACAGTCGGTAACACAGTTTGTTTTGAAGCACCAAACTCTCGCGATATATTATTTACAAGAGGCGCAAAAGGAGAGGTATTTGTATTCTTCAAGAAGTGTTCACCATTTGAAACTTCTGCTGACGACGACGATGGATGGTAACGACGGCGATTGATTTGAAGTAGGAACGATCAATCCTAACGACGATGCATTGCTTGGCTCATCTTGGTGAACGAGATAGTGATGCCTAGCTCTGCATACGCGACAACGAAAGTTCGATTTACATTTTTTTACCGAATGCCCTGACTTAAGGCAGTTGAAGCAAATCGAATGTTGTTTTGTAAAGTCTCTTCGCGATGAAATGTCTAGTTCGAGAAATTGGTCGCACTGGTACAAGAAGTGACTGTTTTTACACAACGGACATTGCAAGACTTTGTCGAATGAGTTAGCTACTAGTGCTCGGACTGGACCTGATTGCTTTACACGTGAATTTGAAGTCCGATTAAACGATTGACAAGACTCAAACGCGTCACAACGTTTTTCCAAAAATTAAATAAAGTCGGTTATTGTCAAATCTTCCCGGCTGCCTACTTCTTCTGCCCATGCTTGTTTTGTTTCATTATCAAGTTTGCCGAGTAGAATGACAATAAGCCAAGGATCACGCCCGTTTTGATTTAATGCATTTAACCCGCGAATAACCTCATCGGCACCATCTGTAATTTTTCTAAGAGTCTGTATATTTGGAGTTGATATTGATGGAAGCGACATAAAGGTTTGAACAAATGATTGAACGATAAAGTTAACCCGATCGAAACGCTTTTCCAACCGATCCCACGCTTCAGTATAATTTGTTTCAGAGACCTTAATATGCTGTATAAGATCTGCTGCAGTTCCAGTCAAAAACGACTTCAAATATTGAAACTTGTGAGTGGATGTTAAATTTTCCTTTGTATCCACTGTAGTTAAAAATAAGTCCCGAAAGGATGGCCAGTCCTTATAATCACCGGAAAATTTTGGGATTACGATAGGTGGTAACCTAACCTTTTTACCATCTTTTACAGACGAATTGTTTAAAGTCTTTAATAAATCGTTTTGGTTATTAGCAATAAGTTCCAAAACCGACCGATCATTTTGCGTTGTATATTCTTCACTTTCAGGTTTATGTCTAATTCGAATTGCAGCTTTCAATCTTGAATGTGCTAAAAAATATTTCTCCTCGTAGACCGCAAAGTCTGAATTGAACTCCTCGACCTCACTTTCTTCGAGAGCCGTAATGCATTCATAATGAAAAGACTTGAAGTCATCCCAGGCTTCAAGAACTCTGTTTAGCCGAGTTTCCAACATGTCTAATGTTGCCGATTCTTCGATCGATTGACAATATTCAACTGCACGTGTCAAAGTTGCCTTTGCAATCCCACGTTTTTGCTTTGACGCGTTCATATTTCACAAAAATAATAATGTTCGAAGGTGAAATACTTATTTATTCGAAGGATGCGCAAAATCAAAAAAAAAATCTTAAACGATTGAATCCACGTGTTAATTTTTCGAATCTCAAAGTATTACGGCGTTTACATATACGCCCGAGTCACGAGGTTGCGATCAGTCTGAGAACTCAAAACCCATATAAATTGAAAGATACAGTCAACAATAATTTACTTTTCACGCACAATTAAACCGATTCACAAATATTAAATTCGGCTCTAAAGAAGGACCATGTTAAATTCTCTTTCAAATGTATATATATATTTCGAAAATATATCTTAGAGAATTTATGTTTAAATTTATCCAAAGATAATGTCCGAGATCTTCTTCATTCCTTGTGAAGATGACCAGCCCACGCTAAAGCACATTGAAAATAACGAATAACAAGCACCAAATTGTAATGAAACACAAATTCTTTCAACAACGTTATAATAAATTTAATTGGTAACAGTAATCAAAGTTGTACTTAGCTTGTGGTCAATGATGTGGTCGATGGTGTGGTCTGGTCAGCGATCTTTTTCCAATTGAACGATTAAAGGCCCCGGCCCATAGAACGCGGTGCGTGCGTGCGGCACCGCTTCCAACTGACAGCTCGATTAAATACACACGTTCTTATGAGAGGTGACCCATAAGCACCGCGCGCAACGCGCCGCACGCGCCGAGTAGCCGAACTTCTATTTTGCCGCGGCTCTCACGCGGTGACAGAAGAGAGACATGCGCAGTCACAACCAATTTGAAGTTTTCTCTTATATGGAAAAAATGACAATGGGCTCGTTCAAGAACCTATCGGATAGCCTATCTAGGATAGCCGTATCTTAGATACCTTTTTGAACGATCGACAACAGACAACAGCTGTAAAATATTAAAATTCGACTTTTGAAAACAGAAAAACATTCAAAATATCATTGCTAGACGATTATAACATATTTTTTTCGATTTCCCACACGTAAACAACAACAACAAGTTATCCGGATACGATTCTTGAACGCCCCCATTTTGACTAAATTTATCTGTCAAAACACCGCAACGGATTCTATGGGTCACCCCTATCAGTTGCGCGCGGCAGAACCCACCGCATCAGTTGCCGCGCCGCTTCTACCGCACGCACCGCGTTCTATGGGCCGGGGCCTTAAGGCGAACTGTTTCACGATAAGCAATTGTACGGATTAGCAATTGTGTGTATTGTATAAGAGAGAGCATCGTGAATTCACCACACCATCGGTCATCACAGCCAAGACGAATAGATAAAATTACGTTATGATTTGCACTCATGACGTTACAAATATTAAGAGTAATAGAAAAAATACATCTTGATAAAAAAGTTGAAAGCTCAAGGTATACACTGCATAATTTTACTTTACAAAAAGATAAAAAGATAATTGGTTTCTAAACACTTATATAAAATAATATAACAATAGTTTACTAAAACGCATGAATGTGTCTTATTTGCAAAATAAGTAGCCAAAAAAATTAAGAATGCTGCCGAAAGTCACTATTCCACGCGGACGAAGTCGCGGGCACAGCTAGTAAGTCTATATGCCGTGAATTTATTATATTGGGGTCCGCTAGAACGATGTTGGAGGGCAATTTCCAAGTTTTCATGTCCTGAGGTACAGTTGCTTGATAATCAGTAGTTTTTGGAATTATTCTGGCCTCGATAGTTCTTTTGAACGATGATGTTCTGGACTCTAATAAAATGTTCAAGATATAATTAGCCTGATTTTCTTGGCCTCCGATGCCGCTGATTGGAATTTCCCTTCTTTGTTTTTTGTATCCTAATTCGTCCGCTAAGGAAGTAGTGATAAAGTTTACCTGCGATCCTGAGTCTAACAAAGCTCTGCAAGGAATGCGCATACCGTTGGGACATGCAATATCCACAATTGCGGTGGCGAGATATACCTCACGACCCCTAAACACTACTCCTAATGAGGCATTATTATTTTTCCCTAATGGAAGTTCACCCACCCGACCAACAAAACTTTCACACTTACCTGATATTGATGCTTTGTCCTTATCCCTTTTTGCCGGATAATGTAGTAGGGTGTTGTGTCTCCCGTTGCATATTTTACACTTGCACTGCTGCTGACACGTTGAAAAATGATGGCTTTGTAAACAGTTGGTACATATCTGAAGTTTTCGCCCCTTCTGATTGCGATCTTCAACTGAAAGAGAAATTAAATTTTTACAATTAAAGATCTTATGGCTATTTGATTTGCAAAATTGACAGGAAACTTCCCTAGAACTTTCAGAAGCGGTGGCAACCACTTTCTTCTTTTCATCTGGTTTTACCGCCTCCAGAGCTTGGAATCTGCATTGCACAAATTCAAGTAGCTGCGTTAGAATTGGATGGCTTCTTGGTGATTGTAGCGATTCTTCGAATAAAATTCGGGTGTCCTTGTCCATTCTGTATAGCAATAAATGAACGACTAATGGATCCCATCCACTGGTGTCAAATCCGAGGTTGGTAATGGCTTGTATCACTTCCTTTGTAGTGTCATGAAGCCTCTTTAGACTTTTGACGTTGTCTACAATGATGTTATGATGGAACAATCGATACAATTGAGCACTTAAAAACAGTCTCTTATTGTTCAACCTGTCAATTAGTGTGTTCCATGCCACCTCATAATTACTATCCGTGGCTTGGAACTGTTGAATCAAATTATGAGCATCGCCAGTGACGTTAGTTTTAAGGAAGTATAGTTTTTGTGCCGGTGCGATGGGTTGGTTGTGCACCATTTGCTGGAACAAGTCGAAGAACTGCGGCCAATTAAGATAACTTCCGTCGAACTTTGGAATCTCTATTTTTGGCAGCTTGATTGCAGTTGGCTTTACTGGAGTCGGTTGACTTGCTGTTTCGTTCGGCAAATGTAGGTTATATGAAAGGTGTGGGAATTGGAATAAATAATAAATTTGGGAAATGATAAAGCCATAATTTCCCATCGTATCAGCATTAAAAATAAAGGTACGTGTGAAAGCATTGTTGGTCGGTTTGCTTAACATACTCCCCCTCTTTGAGGGATCTAATCACTCAAAAAACTCTTAAACTTCGTGTCTACCTCGAAGCGAGAAGCTCTTCTTCTGGGAAGGGGTTTGGGCTTTCTTTTTTTAAAGAAGTAGTATATGATAAACCCAATCATTGTGACGAATAAAATAAAGCTTATGCCATAATGATGGTAATCATGAGTGTTTATATCATTTGCCCATGTATCCTTATCTAAATCTTTAGCTACTTCATTTATTTTGTCTTTTAGAATCTGTATTTCCATAAAACTTGTCTCATTGCTCGAAGGTGCAATGACTCTTGTATCTTCGCTCGGTAATTTCGTTTTAATCACCTCAGATATTCTAACAGATGGAACAAATGAATTTTTTATTGTGGTGTTGCTTAGAACTCGTCCATTTATAACTATATTTGGAAGCTTCAATGTACACGGTCCTAAAAATTCCATCAGCCCACTACCACTTATTGTTAAACTTTTTGTGATTCCTTCGCATATAAGTAGACCAGTTACTGTGCCCTCAAGGGAGAATATCCAACTGTTAGAAGCTCTTAGGCTTATCCATTGATCGTGTAAAATAGATTATGTTAAAAAGCACTTATCTAAAGCACTTGGCAAATGGTTCAGTAGTGAGACGTCACAACTATTACCACTGTCCCTATGGATCATTGTTGGTAGTTGATGGTTACAAATACAATTTCTAGTTGAAAGAAAATGACAAGACAGTAACTGATTTTCTGTTAATTCAAAATACCTATCTCTAGTTGAAGTGACTGCTAAATACGGGGATGATAGTTTCATAATGAAGCTTGAATCATTTTGAAATAAAGGGAATGAAAGTACATTGAACAGTTGAAAATCCTGGTTATCAACCAAAGGAATCATCATTTCAAATACTATAGATTCATTAAGACTTCGCCCCTTAATGGATGACAGTTTAAAAATATCTAAAACGGATGCTGTTGGAATGTTAAGATGAGACGGAAGATTGTTGCGAATGATTTGGAGTTGTTTGCCGAATTGTGACGGCGAAATAAAATGGGAATTCATTTTTGCATTGTTGTAAGAGAAAAAATGGGCACGACTGGGTCGCACGAACTTGCGATTGTGTTCTAAATACGATATCAAAATCTTAGGGCTGAGTAAAAGGTTTTGGTGTTCGCTCTTTATAATATATTTGGTGGTACAAGGTTGCCAACTATACATTAATTAGGAAAATTTTATTAAACCACGAAAAATATTGAAAAAAATTCAATTAAATATTCCAAAGGTCTCAAGCGAAAATCTAAAAACGCCATTCTTTTGCAATTTCTAATACATATAAACGCTAAAAATTTTATCAAAATCGTTGGACCAGTTTTAAAAATAACGGTTTTTATTTTACATTTTTAAAAAAAAAAAAAGTTTTGTAAAATTCAAGTATGCAAAATTTAAGATCTTAGCAAAAGTTAATTTGACAAAAAATTTGAGAAAAATCTGAGTTATGGTTTTGAAGTTATTTCAAAAAATCTAAATTTTTTTAAATTTTTTTTAAAAATTTCAAAAATTAAAATTTTTCAAATCTTGTTATGCAGTTTTCCTTAAACAAATTAAAACTTCTAAAATACAAAATTTCGTAAACATCGTGCAAGCCATTAACGAGAAAGTCGGTTTTGAAAAAAACGGTACTATGGGAGGTACCGTTTTTAAACTTTTCCAACATTTTTTTTTTACATCATAAGAAATACAATCTAAAATTAATTCTACACACAAAATTTTATTGAAATCGTTGGAGCCGTTTTCGAGAAAAATAGGTATTATCATATCGGTTGTATGGCAGGTACCGTTATTTCAAGACCTAGAGACTCAATTTCAAAAACCCCTTTGTAGGCTACCCCACATACCCTAACTGCAAAATTTTAAGAAAATCGGTCCAGCGGTTCAGGCTGTAGAATCATATACATCCAGACAGACAGACACACAGACAGACAGACAGACAGACAGAATTGCAGGACCCACTTTTTTTGTATTCTCTATGATCGTAATGTCATGTTTAATTGTTATCTCAAAATTTTTTTCCGGCACGATTGCAAGACTTGCCTTATAGTACCTATAATCGCAAGTAAAAATTATATGTACCAATAACTAATACAAATGAGAGAAACGGGGAAGCTACCAGTATGTATGAGTGAGAATGTAGGAATGATAAATGTATAAAGACCGCAGTTGTAAATTGGAGTTCAACCGCGTCGTTCACTTATTTTAGAGTTTATAACGTAATAAAGAAAGAATAAATATAAAGTGTTCAAAGTGTTTTAATTTGGAAGATCTATCTTAAATTATTAAGGCTAAGAAGAACGTCAAGTAATGTATCTTGCACCCTCCCGAGGCTTGTGATTGATAAAATCAGATATGATGTTAAGGAAGAGAAACTCTGGCTAACATCAATTATTTCTTGATGTTTTTCTATGTTATTAAAAGATTCTCTGAAGAAAGCTTTAAAACCTTGGTATTGCTGACTGAGTTGCATATTGTTTCGTTTAAGGAGATTAACTGTTGAATCCGCGATCGAACTCTGTTTTTTACAGAGATGTACTAGGTGTTGTTCATCTTGGTGAACCAACGAAATTTGGTGTTGTATGTCTTTAGCATCATCTTGATCCAATACTCCAAATAAACTATGTGCTACGTTTCCTATAAAGTCGAAGGGAGATCTAGCAAATCTTATCCGTTTACTATAGGAGGTGTGATAATTATGAACGAGGTCATTGTTTGGTTCAATTACAGCCACTCTATGTTTAAGTGTGGAAATTGTGGGCAGACAATACGGATTACCTCTTAATTCATCTAAACAGATTTTATCCATTCTATTCAAGTAAGTTTTTACTTCCCCTAGCTCTAGCAAGTATGACGACAAATTATAAAAAATATAAATGTTCCAAAAACTATTAACAGTGCTAGCAGTACCTATGTGCTATGTCCTCAAAATAGATGCCCGTGTGATTTTCGAATTTAGTAACCCTTATTGGTTCGATATCTAACGAGGCTACTAATGGATACAACAGACACATCATGCATAATAATGATGTCAGGGGATTGCCAAGGAATCTTCCACTTCTTAATCTCATTGTGGGTTGATTTCTTACTGGGGTTTGCATAACTTCTTTTCGCTGCTCTTTGTCCTCAATAGGCAAAGGGCATAAGTTTTGAATTGCTCGTTGACATGTTTCTGTTTCCGTTTTAACATATGCTACTCGCTCCAATCCATCGGTTCCTTTGACAACTTCGATTACACGTCCAAGTTTCCATTTCATTGGAGGCTGGTGTGCATCCTTTAAAACAACCATTGTCCCAGCTTCTAGATTTGGAGATTGCACTTTCCACCTTAATTTCTGTTGCTGGAGGTGGAGGTATTCGTCCGACCATCTCTGCCAAAAATGTTGTTGAATATGCTGAATCTGACGAAATTTGTCTAATCTTGAGATTTTGTGATCAGTAATGTCAGGCTCTGGAAGCGAAGTCAATGGAGCGCCAATTAGAAAATGACCTGGAGTCAACGCCTGCAAGCCATTGGGATCTGTCGAGTTAGGTGTAAGGGGTCGTGAATTTAAGATAGACTCAATTTGAACTACGACGGTTGAAAGTTCTTCAGAAGTTAAAGAAGCTTCTCCTAAATATTTTAATAATAATTGTTGAGACAACAACCACAACACATTATGCTGTCCTAAGCACAAACAGAGCGCACCTTGCGAGTCATCATCATCATCATCTCATATCGTATCATCTTCATATTTCACTTAACTCAAAAAACTGTTCATGTTCTCACAGTCACATATTCATTAATCAGCAATATATTAGATTACAATAGAAGTAGTATGCCTGTCTGGCACCCACAAGTATTGTCGAACTATTTGCAATGTAAGCTAGTTTTATGTATAAATAGTCTTGTAAGAAATAAAGCATAGACATTCTCAGTTTAAAATCGTTAGTGTCAGTTGTATTCATTTTTATTGCTCTGGGTTTCTTGCTAATACTTTCCCCCGCCAGTGGTAAGAGGTATTAACATTTGGTCCTTCGAGAAAAAATTAACGAACACAGAAAGCGTTACCAGGGCTATTAACACTGGAAAATTACAGAAAAGAATCGTGGTTATTTTTTGTGTAGTGAAAGCGTTTATCAGGGCTTACGACACTGATAAAAAAGTGAAGTGAAAACAAACAGAAGTACTTACCTATAAAAACAAAACAAAAAAAAAAATTTTTTTACGATGGAAGACGAAACAGAAATCTTCATCATTGTTGGCAAACAAAAGAAACTAGCGGAAGAGCTAGAAAAACTTAAGATTAACTTCAGCAAGGACAGTGCGTCGCGGAAAACCCAACAGTACAAAGAGGACAGACTTCGCAAAATCGGTGAAATCTGGGACCAATTCCACGAAAATCACGAAAAAATAAAAGGAGTTGTGAAACATGACACTCCATACATGGAAAGAAAAACTTATGAGAGAGTTAAGGAGATGTATGAAGCACTGAAGGGGAGTTTGGAGGCCGTAGCTCCTACTCCCTCTCATACGACCGAGGCTCTCAAGGAGGCCAAAACTCCTACTCCCTCTCATTCATCAGGCTCTACTGATAAGTCGGCAAACGCCAGCCAAATACAAACGCAAACATTAAGAAAACTTGAACTCAAGGTTGAAGCCATAATAAGCAATATTGAAGAGTTTGAAGAGACTTTGGAGCACTATTCCAAAGAAATACACGACTACCAACAAAAAATGTTATTGGATCAGTTGAAAAATCTTACTGAATTGCATGAAGATTTTATAGCGAATGCTACATATTCTGATCTTCAAACAAAGTATGTCACAGACAGTGATTACTACAATGTTAAACGAGACATTAACCGCTTTCTACATCAGATGGCATCCAAGATTGCAGAAACAAACCAAACAAAAGGAGAAGAAACAAAACCATGCGCATCGAGGTTACCTTTAATAAAAATACCAGTTTTTAAGGGAAATTACTTAGAATGGCAATCCTTTTATGATCTGTTCATGAACATTATCCACAACAAAAGTAGTCTGACCACTGCAGAAAAAATGGAGTATTTAAGAACTCATTTGGAAGGAGAACCGCTTCATTTGATCCAACACTTTACGTTGACCAGTGAAAATTACAACAGCGCGTGGGAAACACTGAAAAATAGATACAATAATGAGAGAAAAATTGTATCACTCCACATTGACAAAATGATCACCGCTGGGCAACAAGGAAACTCACCATCAGCGAACAATATTAAAACGATGCTGGATGCAATCAAGGAAGGGTTAGCAGCTATTAACAATTTGGGTTTTGATACTTCAACATGGGGCCCAATTATTGTGCACCTGACAACAAAAACCCTTGACCCAGAATCACGAAATCTGTTCGAACAAAGCCTGTTAGAGCCAAACAAGATGCCAACAGTAACAACCTTGCTGAATTTTCTGGGAAGACGATACCAAGCCTTGGAAGTACTAACTCCCGTAAAAAGAGCATCAAAACAAATGGATGAATCAAAACCATTAAGAATATTTCACGTTGGTTCCAAAAACACTCAGTGCTCCATTTGCAAGGGTGACCATGTGATATATTCATGCCCACAATTCAGCAACTACACACCAAGTGAACGGTGTCAAAAAATCAAGCAGGCAGGACTATGTTATAACTGTTTGCTACACCCCAAACAAAGTACATGTCTTAGCAAACGTCTATGCAAACATTGCAACAAAAAACACCATACAATGTTGCACATTGACTGGCAGAAAAAACAAGTGAATCACTGCTTCCAAGATCAAAGCATTGTGCTTTCGACAGCAATGGTCAACGCAAGTAGCAGTAATGGTAACAGTGTCAAGTTACGAGCATTGATCGACCCAGGCTCTCAAGCTACATTAATTACTGAATCAAAAGTTTAATTATTGGGTCTTAAGAAAACGAAGGTGAATGTTGAAGTGTGTGGCCTAGGCGCAACGAAAGCTGGCACTTCACACCACAAGGTGGAAGTGATGATTACTTCATGGTTCCCATCAGAATTCAAACTGCAAGTAGAAGCTCTGGTCTTACCGAAATTGACAAACCAGCTACCATCAAAGAAATTCAAGCACAAAAATCTAGGAAATTTGCAGAAACTGGAGCTTGCAGATCCAACATATAATAATCCTGGATCAATTGACATGATCATCGGCGCTGACACATTTGGAAATGTCATTCTGGATGGTCTTAAGAGGGATGCTGAAAATCTGCTCATAGCTCAAAGATCACACTTAGGATGGCTGATATCAGGACGAACTATGCATGAAAGGTGTAATGGCAATAACAGTGTCACTGGGCTAATAGTTCAAAAAGAAGTTGATGAGCAGCTGGAAAAATTCTGGGAGCTGGAGGAGGTGTCACATCCAAGGCTGCAAATAGAATTGGAGAAAGAATGTGAAACTTTCTTCAAGAATACACATTTTCGGAAGCAAAACGGAAGATATGTGGTCAAAATACCCTTCAAAGACAGAGATCAAACATCCAAGCTGGGTGAGTCCAAAAAGAGAGCAATCGCAAGATTTCTCCAACTCGAAGCTCAGCTTAACAAAAATCCGAAGCTAAAGCAAGAGTACACTGATGTCATCAACGACTTTCTGAATCTAGGACATATGGTGGAAGTTCAACCGAACCAATTAAGAACAGGCGATAAATACTACATGCCTCATCATGCTGTTATTAAACCTGACAGCACTACTACCAGACTACGCGTAGTATTCGACGCGTCAGCCAAAACATCGACTGACGTAAGCCTAAACGAATTGATGCTGGTTGGCCCAAGGCTACAAGACGACATTTCGAATATATTGATGCGCTGGAGAAAACATAAATATGTTTTTAACGCAGACGTGGAGAAAATGTACCGCCAAATTGGGTTGCATCAAGACCATCAAGACTATCAAAGAGTTTTATGGAGAACTTCACCTGACAGACCAATCAAGGAGTACAAACTTACTACAGTGACGTACGGCACCGCCTCAGCACCATATTTGGCGGTTAAAACGTTACAGCAGCTAGCCGAGGACGAACAGTTCAACTATCCAATAGCTTCAGAAATAGCAAAGCATGATTTTTACGTTGATGACGTAATGTCCGGACAGGACACAATCTTAGAGTGCCGAGAAGCTCAAAAGCAACTCATGGAGATGTTGAGAAAAGCTGGTTTTCATCTTCGGAAGTGGGCGGCGAATGACGCAAGCATATTAGAAGGTATTCCAATCGAGTCGCGGAGCAAAAATATTATAAATATTGCCACTGATGACACCATCAAAACATTAGGAATTCATTGGAGCCCTATAAGTGACACATTCCAGTTTAAGGTACACTTGAACGACATAAATTCAAGGGAGCTGGTACTTACAAAACGGAAAACATTATCCGAAATTGCTAAACTTTATGACCCTCTTGGCTGGGTGGCTCCAGTGACTGTAGGCGCAAAAATATTGATGCAGAGAATTTGGAAATCAGAAGTCGATTGGGATGAAATACTCCCTTTGAATTTACAAAATCAATGGAACAAGTTGAAACAAAACATTGCAGCCGTTGAAGAAATAAGGATCCCCAGATGGATAGAAACGACAAGACACCAAAAAATTGAACTCCATGGATTTTGCGATGCCTCTGAAGCAGCTTACGCAGCAGTAGTTTACTCCAGAGTAGCTCTGCCGAATGGACTTTTTCGTACCAATATTCTTGGTGCAAAAACCAAGGTTGCACCAATGCGGATGAAACTTCAACTCCCAAAATTGGAGCTGTGTGGTGCTCATCTTTTGTCTAAATTAATGACAGACATATTAAAAACATTCGGCTCACAAGTTGGAGATGTTTTCGCCTGGACTGATTCAACAATAACCTTGGCCTGGATCCAGAAGTGTCCATCGACCTGGAAGACGTTCGTGGCTAACAGGGTATCAGAGATACAAGCAGCAATAAAGCCTGATGCGTGGAGACATGTGCGATCATCCGAGAACCCAGCTGACTGTGCATCAAGAGGCTGCTTGCCAGAACATATAGCAGATAATCAACTATGGTGGAATGGTCCAGACTGGCTAAAACAGGACATTGTTGATTGGCCATCACAAATTCAACTTTACCATCCTCCCACATATGTTCCTGAAACGAGGAAGGTATTGGCGGTAGAAGTGCGACCATATGAAGACATATTCGAACGATTCTCTTGTTACTACAAATTGGTCAGAATAGCCGCATATTGCAGGCGATTCATTGCTAAATGCAAAGGCCACAAAGAAACTACTCATCAAAAAGAACAATACGAAATACTGAAAAATTCCCGAACCGCTGTTCAAAATGCAATAAACAAAGCAGACATTTTATCGGCAAAAGAAATCAAAGACGCAAGAAACGTAATCATACGTGCAGTTCAAGAAAGGGTCTTTGCAGAAGAAATAAAATGTATCAAGAGTGGTAACGAGTTGTGCAAAAAGAGTAAAATATTTTCATTGAACCCATACTTAAATGGCGACAAGATACTCGTTGTAGGAGGTCGATTGCAGAATTCACAATTGATGCAATCAGAAAAACATCCATACATTTTACCACACAATGAAAAATTGACAAGGCTGTTGATTGAAGATGCCCATGCCAGCACACTGCACGGTGGAGTTCGACTAACGCTGGCAAAACTAAGACAACATTATTGGATACTACAAGCTAAGCGCGTGATCCGTGAAGTAATACGCAAGTGCATTAGATGCTATCGCTTTAGTGCACAACCTAGTGTCCAAAAAATGGGAACACTACCAGCGGCCAGAGTGACACCATCGAGACCGTTTACTCATACGGGAATTGATTACGCTGGACCTGTTCAAGTGCTCATCTCCAAGGGAAGAGGAAACCGATCAACAAAGGGCTACATAGCAATCTTCGTTTGTTTTGCAACCAAGGCAGCACATATTGAGCTGGTTAGTGATCTTAGCTCAGCAGCATTTCTGGCTGCACTTAAAAGATTTACCGCAAGGAGAGGAATGTGCTCACACTTTTACAGTGACAACGGCACCACGTTCGTTGGAGCTAACAAAGAAGTCCAACAACAACTAAGAGCTTCCATCAAACAAGCAGAAAGGGATGCATCAATCAAACTTGTGAAAGATGGCACACATTGGCACTTTATACCACCAGCTGCACCTCACTTTGGAGGATTATGGGAAGCTTGTGTTAAGTCCACGAAATATCATCTTAAACGTGTCATTGGAGAAACAACTCTCACCTTTGAAGAATTGGCCACTGTGCTAGCCCAAGTAGAAGCCTGCTTAAATTCTCGGCCATTAACTGCAATTGAAAATGACGTTAGCGAAACGACCATACTAACTCCTGGTCACTTTCTCGTTGGAAGCGCTTTAAATGCTTCTCCAGAACCCATTATTGAGGAAACAAGAACATACCGTTCACGTTGGCAGCTATTACAAAAGATGACGCAAGATTTTTGGCAAACATGGTCTTCCGAATATCTATCGCAACTCCAACAACGACCTAAATGGAAGCAAAGTGAAGCCAACATTAAAGTTGGTGACATTGTTCTCATTAAAGAAGATCGTATGCCGCCGACCACCTGGGTAATGGGTAGAATATCGGAAGTCCACCCAGGAAAAGATAATGGGGTTCGAGCTGCAACTGTGTTTAGTAACAATAAACACATAAAACGACCCATTACAAAATTATGTCGTTTACCTATAGAGATACAAGACCCAAGAGCTAACGTGAAAACTGACCCGAAACCAACAAGCAGCTCACATGTAGAAGAGGAAGAAGAAAAGGAGAAAGTAGCACAAGTGTCAACGACTATTACAAATACACAAAAAAAAGGAAACCTTGTGCCCAACACATCAAATTAACTTAACTAAACCGGCTAGAATTGTAGCTACACTGCTTCTGCTTCTCGTGCTGGGAGGCAGAAACGCAACAGCATTGGATGCGGCCAATAAGGGTGCAGAAATAACACCATTCACAAACCATCCGGGCATTTACTTCGAGAAACTTGTAAACATCAATCTAATTACAAGTGATTGGAAGCTCGTTGTATACTATGATCTAAGTAACTATTGGCGTGAAATCCAGGGATTTGAAAACCTGGTTGATGGAATGCATACATATTGCAGGAAAAGGGGTATTGACAAGAGATTGAAACGTTACAATCACTGCTTAAATTTGGTAAACCAATTCAATCACCAGTTGTCAATAATACGGGACAACAATAAAGTTCTTTTTAGTCAACAAAAAGAAAGGCAGCCAGAAACAAGAACAAAGCGATCACCTTTTGACGTCGTTGGAATGGTAGCAAACAGGCTTTTCGGTGTCCTAGACAAGGAGTTTGCCGACCAGTACGAGCAAGACATCGAAAGCCTCAAAACCAATGATAATCATTTACTTGGACTCATTAAAAACCAAACGTTGATTGCTGAGGCTACTGCTAATATACTACGCAAAGACGAAGAAGCAGTTACGCAACAATTACATGTGTTTCAAAACAACCTAGAGCTTTTGTCAGCTAACGTGAAAACTGACAATGAAGAAAATGCAGCTGCACAAGATTTCCTTACTCTATCAGCATACTCTACGCTAGCCATGCTGAGGTATTGCCAGAGGTATTCCTTGAAAATGGGAACGAGGACGTCAAACAACTTCAAAATTGGATAACAGCTCTTAAGAATCATGAGCAGTTACCAGCAAACACCATCTCACACCACACGCACCACACAATAAGCTATAGTTTGATTGGGGTGCTGTTTATCTGTGTCATCCTCCTCATTCTGTTCAAAAGAAGACGTCAGCATAAGCATGCCAACCCTGTGATTGAGCGAGATTCCAGTACCGAGAAAAAGAAGATTCTCAACTTCCGACTTCCAGGTATAAACCGGTTTTGGGACGGCACAAGATCACTCTGCTGTCTGAGGTTCATCAGTTAAGGGAGGCCCCAGCATGTTGAGACAACAACCACAACACATTATGCTGTCCTAAGCACAAACAGAGCGCACCTCGCGAGTCATCATCATCATCATCTCATATCGTATCATCTTCATATTTCACTTAACTCAAAAAACTGTTCATGTTCTCACAGTCACATATTCATTAATCAGCAATATATTAGATTACAATAGAAGTAGTATGCCTGTCTGGCACCCACAAGTATTGTCGAACTATTTGCAATGTAAGCTAGTTTTATGTATAAATAGTCTTGTAAGAAATAAAGCATAGACATTCTCAGTTTAAAATCGTTAGTGTCAGTTGTATTCATTTTTATTGCTCTGGGTTTCTTGCTTATACTTTCCCCCGCCAGTGGTAAGAGGTATTAACAATAATACTTTGGCCGATTTAACAGCTGCCTCCCACAGGCCTCCAAAATGAGGTGATCGTGGTGGAATGTGTTTCCAGTTGATTCCCATTTTCTGACAGTTTGAATTGATTGACGATTGAGTTTCAGATGACTGAACAAAATCCTGAACGTCCTTTAATTGATTTCTTGCTCCAACAAAATTTGTGTCATTGTCACAGAATATGGTATGGCATAAGCCCCGTTTTCCAACAAAGCGTTTCAAGTAATTAATAAATGATTCTGTGGTAAGGTTGTTAGCCACCTCAATATGAACAGCTTTTGTGGAAAAGGATACAAATACTGCAAGGTAAGATTTGGTTGGAGTTTTTCCTCGAACATTATAATGTGTTCGTATGGGTCCAAAAAAGTCCACTCCTGAATAGTGGAATGGGCGAGACGGTATTATTCTTTTCTTAGGTAAATTACCCATTAATTGATCGATGGATCTGGGTTTGGCACGGAAACATTGGATACATTTAGAGAGTACCTTTCGCGTTTCTCTTCCTACGCTCAAAATCCAAAACTCTTGCCTTTAGATAGATACCAGTGTTCTATGGGAAGCATGTAAATGTTTCTTATGTAAGTGATCTAAGAGCAATGTTGTAACTATATTATTTTTTGGGAGTAATATTTGGTTTTTCGCTTGAGAAGGAATCTCAGCGTGTTTAAGTCTTCCTCCCACATGTATCAACTTTGTTGTAATATCAAAATATGGACTCAAAGACAATATTTGTGAATTGTTGTGAAGAGGCTTACCAGCCTGAAGAGCCTTATACTCTTCGGGGAAGGAATTAATTTGAACACTCCTGCACAAAAGAATGGTTCCGTTCTGGATATCTTCCACTGTTAATGGACCAGTATTTTGGTTTTCTTCTCGAGGAGATTTGAAACTCATTAAGAATCTAGAACAAAATGCAAATATTTTTTGCAGTGTGTAAAACGAATTTTTATGATCAATTAAAGTGACTACATCATCTGGGATTGACATAGTCAACACCGTTTTGAGTTTCCGACGTCCAGAGATCTGTTCTGGTATTGAATACTCCAATTGGTAATTGGACGTGTCATTTTGTTTTAAAAACTCAGAACCATCAAACCAAATGGATGATCTCATAAGATCGCGCAGTCCCACTCCACGCGATATAAGATCTGCAGTATTTAATTCACCTCTAACATAGTGCCAATTGCTCAGATCTGAATTTGTTTGAATTTTAGCTACACGATTTGCAATATAAGTCCCCCAAGTATAGGAGGGGGATTTTATCCATGATAAAACTGTTGTGGAATCTGTGTAATAATTTATTGACGTAATTGTGATACTAATTTATTGGAATAATTTTTTGCACTAACTCTACCAATAGAACAGCCGCCTGAAGCTCTAATCGCGCAATACTTGTTGCTTTTAAGGGAACGACGCGAGATTTTGAACATAGCAGTTGTACAAAGATTTTCCCTTCTTTGTCAGTAGATTTTAGGTAAATGCATGCACCAAAAGAACTTTCGCTGCTATCGGAGAAGGCATGCAATTCTAATTAAGTTGCTGAATCTATTAAAGCAAAGCGGGGTATGCTTATTTCCTGCAAGTAGGAAAACTTTTCCAAATAGTTTAGCCACTTGGAAGCTTGCTCTGGAGGCAAGGTTTCATCCCAAGAAATATTGGTTTTCCATAGTTCTTGGAGAAATATTTTTCCTAGGAGAATGACTGGATCAATAAGCCCCAGGGGATCAAAGAATTTTGCCAGGTCGGCAAGAACGCTTCTTTTTGTTACCTGTAGATTACAGGGTGTTGTATAGTCGTAGCGAAATTTGAAGGTATCTTGACTTGGATCCCAAACTAAACCAAGTGTCTTTATTACCTCGGATTGATAAATTGTCAACATTTTTTCTCGATTTTCTATAGGAATATTTTCAAGAATGCGTGGATCGTTTGAACAAAATTTTGTCAAATCAAAATTTCCTTGTTTTATTAATTTATAGTTTCATCGAGAAGCAACTTGGCCTCCTCCAGAGTATTTGCTCCGGCTAGGCAGTCATCTACATATGTATATATTTTTTGTAATAATATTTGATGCATTAGGGTGGTATGTATGTTGGTAATCATTTGCTTATTTTACCAAACTTCTCGTTGCTAAATAAGAGGCGGACGCCATTCCATACGTAACTGTGTTTATTTTGTATGTTTTTAATGTGTCGCTAGGATCTGACCTCCTTAAAATAAGCTGATATGCTCTATCATTTGGATGAATCAGTATCTGTCGATACATTTTGCTAATATCGCCAGTGAATACATATTTATACAGTCTGAAATTGGCTATAACCGAGAATAAATCTGATTGTACTGTCGGTCCAACTATGAGAGTATCATTAAGTGAATACCCAGATGCTGTCTTTGCAGAAGCATCGAAAACCACCCGAAGCTTTGTTGAAGAACTCTCGGGTTTAATAACGCAATGGTGTGGAAGAAAATAGTTTGACATTGGTATGTTTTTCTCTGGAATTGGTAACATATGACCCAAACGTTCATATTCATCCATGAAGCCTACATAACTTACTTTGAATTCTCTATTCCTCTCAAGCTTTCTTTCTAAAGAATAAAAACGCTTTCTTGCCATTTCCATTGAATTGCCCAATGCTTCATTAGGTGTTCTTTTCAAGGGAAGTCGCACTATATATTGACCGTTGCGTGTTATTTCCACGTTATCATTGAAGTGCTTTTCACATTTAAATTCTTCTTCACTGTAAATTTTTGATTTACCTTCGGTATTTTCACTTTCCCAAAATGACCGAACTAGTTTATCTAGAGAGCTTAGACTTGGTTTTGAAACAGAATGGCAGTAAGAAGTGTGATTATGATCTATAGCGCTTCCAGCTAGTATCCAGCCTAATTTACTGCTGGAAATCTGAAACTCCCCTGGCATGAGAAGCTCAAAGAATATTTCTGCTCCTGTTAATAAGTCTATGTGCCGTGAATTAGCTATATTGGGGTCCGCTAGAACGATGTTGGAGGGCAATTTCCAAGTTTTCATGTCCTGAGGTACAGTTGCTTGATAATCAGTAATTTTTGGAATTATACTGGCCTCGATAGTTCTTTTGAACGATGATGTTCTGGACTCTAGTAAAATGTTTAAGATATAATTAGCCTGACTTTCTGGGCCTCCGATGCCGCTGATTGGAATTTCCCTTCTTTGTTTTTTGTATCCTAATTCGTGCGCTAAGGAAGTAGTGATAAAGTTTACCTGCGATCCTGAGTCTAACAAAGCTCTGCATAATGCGCATACCGTTGGGACATGCAATATCCACAATTGCGGTGGCGAGATATACCTTACGACCCTTAAACACTACTCCTAATGAGGCATTATTATTTTTCCCTAATGGAAGTTCACCCACTCGATCAACAAAACTTTCACACTTACCTGATATTGATG
Source organism: Melanostoma mellinum (assembly GCA_914767635.1). Classification (NCBI taxonomy): domain Eukaryota; kingdom Metazoa; phylum Arthropoda; class Insecta; order Diptera; family Syrphidae; genus Melanostoma; species Melanostoma mellinum. The sequence continues at coordinate 99,964,692 of OU612059.1, forward strand.
CTTTGTCCTTATCCCTTTTTGCTGGATAATGTAGTAGGGTGTTGTGTCTCCCGTTGCATATTTTTCACCTGCGCTGCTGCTGACACGTTTACAAATGATGGCTTTGTAAACAGTTGGTACATATCTGAAGTTTTCGCACCTTCTCATTGCGATCTTCAACTGAAAGGGAAATTAAATTTTTACAATTAAAGATCTTATGGCTATTTGATTTGCAAAATTGACAGGAAACTTCCCTAGAACTTTCAGAAGCGGTGGCTACCACTTTCTTCTTTTTATCTGGTTTTACCGCCTCCAGAGCTTGGAATCTGCACTGCACAAATTCAAGTAGCTGCGTTAGAATTGGATGGCTTCTTGGTGATTGTAGCGATTCTTCGAATAAAATTCGGGTGTCCTTGTCCATTCTGTCCAGCAATAAATGAACGACTAATGGATCCCATCCACTGGTGTCAAATCCGAGGTTGGTAATGGCTTGTATCACTTCCTTTGTAGTGTCATGAAGCCTCTTTAGACTTTTGACGTTGTCTACAATGATGTTATGATGGAACAATCGATTCAATTGAGCACTTAATAGCAGTCTCTTATTGTTGAACCTGTCAATTAGTGTGTTCCATGTCACCTCATAATTACTATCCGTGGCGTGGAAATGTTGAATCAAATTATGAGCATCGCCAGTGACGCTAGTTTTAAGGAAGTATAGTTTTTGTGCGATGGGTTGGTTGTGCACCATTTGCTGGAACAAGTCGAAGAACTGCGGCCAATTAAGATAACTTCCGTCGAATTTTGGAATCTCTATTTTTGGCAGCTTGATTGCAGTTGGCTTTACTGGAGTCGGTTGACTTGCTGTTTCGTTCGGTAAATGTAGGTTATATGAAAGGTGTGAGGAGAATTGGAATAAATAATAAATTTGGGAAATGATAAAGCCATCATTTCCCATCGTGTCAGCATTAAAAATAAAGGTACGTGTGAAAGCATTGTTGGTCGGTTTGCTTAACAGTGGCATACATTCGAAGTAGAACCGAAAACACAGTGGTGTGCGCTCTTATATTGGCAAAAACGCGAGTGGCGCCGCTTAAAACCCTCTCCGTACCGAGATTGGAGCTACAAGCGTGTTTAAGTCTTCCTCCCACATGTATCAACTTTGTTGTAATATCAAAATATGGACTCAAAGACAATATTTGTGAATTGTTGTGAAGAGGCTTACCAGCCTGAAGAGCCTTATACTCTTCGGGGAAGGAATTAATTTGAACACTCCTCCACAAAAGAATGGTTCCGTTCTGGATATCTTCCACTGTTAATGGACCAGTATTTTGGTTTTCTTCTCGAGGAGATTTGAAACTCATTAAGAATCTAGAACAAAATACAAATATTTTTTGCAGTGTGTAAAACGAATTTTTATGATCAATTAAAGTGACTACATCATCTGGGATTGACATAGTCAACACCGTTTTGAGTTTCCGACGTCCAGAGATCTGTTCTGGTATTGAATACTCCAATTGGTAATTGGACGTGTCATTTTGTTTTAAAAACTCAGAACCATCAAACCAAATGGATGATCTCATAAGATCGCGCAGTCCCACTCCACGCGATATAAGATCTGCAGTATTTAATTCACCTCTAACATAGTGCCAATTGCTCAGATCTGAATTTGTTTGAATTTTAGCTACACGATTTGCAATATAAGTCTCCCAAGTATAGGAGGGGGATTTTATCCATGATAAAACTGTTGTGGAATCTGTGTAATAATTTATTGACGTAATTGTGATACTAATTTATTGGAATAATTTTTTGCACTAACTCTACCAATAGAACAGCCGCCTGAAGCTCTAATCGCGCAATACTTGTTGCTTTTAAGGGAACGACGCGAGATTTTGAACATAGCAGTTGTACAAAGATTTTCCCTTCTTTGTCAGTAGATTTTAGGTAAATGCATGCACCAAAAGAACTTTCGCTGCTATCGGAGAAGGCATGCAATTCTAATTAAGTTGCTGAATCTATTAAAGCAAAGCGGGGTATGCTTATTTCCTGCAAGTAGGAAAACTTTTCCAAATAGTTTAGCCACTTGGAAGCTTGCTCTGGAGGCAAGGTTTCATCCCAAGAAATATTGGTTTTCCATAGTTCTTGGAGAAATATTTTTCCTAGGAGAATGACTGGACCAATAAGCCCCAGGGGATCAAAGAATTTTGCCAGGTCGGCAAGAACGCTTCTTTTTGTTACCTGTAGATTACAGGGTGTTGTATAGTCGTAGCGAAATTTGAAGGTATCTTGACTTGGATCCCAAACTAAACCAAGTGTCTTTATTACCTCGGATTGATAAATTGTCAACATTTTTTCTCGATTTTCTATAGGAATATTTTCAAGAATGCGTGGATCGTTTGAACAAAATTTTGTCAAATCAAAATTTCCTTGTTTTATTAATTTATAGTTTCATCGAGAAGCAACTTGGCCTCCTCCAGAGTATTTGCTCCGGCTAGGCAGTCATCTACATATATATTTTTTGTAATAATATTTGATGCATTAGGGTAGGTATGTATGTTGGTAATCATTTGCTTATTTTACCAAACTTCTCGTTGCTAAATAAGAGGCGGACGCCATTCCATACGTAACTGTGTTTATTTTGTATGTTTTTAATGTGTCTCTAGGATCTGACCTCCTTAAAATAAGCTGATATGCTCTATCATTTGGATGAATCAGTATCTGTCGATACATTTTGCTAATATCGCCAGTGAATACATATTTATACAGTCTGAAATTGGCTATAACCGAGAATAAATCTGATTGTACTGTCGGTCCAACTATGAGAGTATCATTAAGTGAATACCCAGATGCTGTCTTTGCAGAAGCATCGAAAACCACCCGAAGCTTTGTTGAAGAACTCTCGGGCTTAATAACGCAATGGTGTGGAAGAAAATAGTTTGACATTGGTATGTTTTTCTCTGGAATTGGTAACATATGACCCAAACGTTCATATTCATCCATCAAGCCTACATAACTTACTTTGAATTCTCTATTCCTCTCAAGCTTTCTTTCTAAAGAATAAAAACGCTTTCTTGCCATTTCCATTGAATTGCCCAATGCTTCATTAGGTGTTCTTTTGAAGGGAAGTCGCACTATATATTGACCGTTGCGTGTTATTTCCACGTTATCATTGAAGTGCTTTTCACATTTAAATTCTTCTTCACTGTAAATTTTTGATTTACCTTCAGTATTTTCACTTTCCCAAAATGAACGAACTAGTTTATCTAGAGAGCTTAGACTTGGTTTTGAAACAGAATGGCAGTAAGAAGTGTGATTATGATCTATAGCGCTTCCAGCTAGTATCCAGCCTAATTTACTGCTGGAAATCTGAAACTCCCCTGGCATGAGAAGCTCAAAGAATATTTCTGCTCCTGTTAATAAGTCTATGTGCCGTGAATTAACTATATTGGGGTCCGCTAGAACGATGTTGGAGGGCAATTTCCAAGTTTTCATGTCCTCGATAGTTCTTTTGAACGATGATGTTCTGGACTCTAGTAAAATGTTTAAGATATAATTAGCCTGACTTTCTGGGCCTCCGATGCCGCTGATTGGAATTTCCCTTCTTTGTTTTTTGTATCCTAATTCGTGCGCTAAGGAAGTAGTGATAAAGTTTACCTGCGATCCTGAGTCTAACAAAGCTCTGCATAATGCGCATACCGTTGGGACATGCAATATCCACAATTGCGGTGGCGAGATATACCTTACGACCCTTAAACACTACTCCTAATGAGGCATTATTATTTTTCCCTAATGGAAGTTCACCCACTCGACCAACAAAACTTTCACACTTACCTGATATTGATGCTTTGTCCTTATCCCTTTTTGCTGGATAATGTAGTAGGGTGTTGTGTCTCCCGTTGCATATTTTTCACCTGCGCTGCTGCTGACACGTTTACAAATGATGGCTTTGTAAACAGTTGGTACATATCTGAAGTTTTCGCACCTTCTCATTGCGATCTTCAACTGAAAGGGAAATTAAATTTTTACAATTAAAGATCTTATGGCTATTTGATTTGCAAAATTGACAGGAAACTTCCCTAGAACTTTCAGAAGCGGTGGCTACCACTTTCTTCTTTTTATCTGGTTTTACCGCCTCCAGAGCTTGGAATCTGCACTGCACAAATTCAAGTAGCTGCGTTAGAATTGGATGGCTTCTTGGTGATTGTAGCGATTCTTCGAATAAAATTCGGGTGTCCTTGTCCATTCTGTCCAGCAATAAATGAACGACTAATGGATCCCATCCACTGGTGTCAAATCCGAGGTTGGTAATGGCTTGTATCACTTCCTTTGTAGTGTCATGAAGCCTCTTTAGACTTTTGACGTTGTCTACAATGATGTTATGATGGAACAATCGATTCAATTGAGCACTTAATAGCAGTCTCTTATTGTTGAACCTGTCAATTAGTGTGTTCCATGCCACCTCATAATTACTATCCGTGGCGTGGAAATGTTGAATCAAATTATGAGCATCGCCAGTGACGCTAGTTTTAAGGAAGTATAGTTTTTGTGCGATGGGTTGGTTGTGCACCATTTGCTGGAACAAGTCGAAGAACTGCGGCCAATTAAGATAACTTCCGTCGAATTTTGGAATCTCTATTTTTGGCAGCTTGATTGCAGTTGGCTTTACTGGAGTCGGTTGACTTGCTGTTTCGTTCGGTAAATGTAGTTATATGAAAGGTGTGAGGAGAATTGGAATAAATAATAAATTTGGGAAATGATAAAGCCATCATTTCCCATCGTGTCAGCATTAAAAATAAAGGTACGTGTGAAAGCATTGTTGGTCGGTTTGCTTAACAGTGGCATACATTCGAAGTAGAACCGAAAACACAGTGGTGTGCGCTCTTATATTGGCAAAAACGCGAGTGGCGCCGCTTAAAACCCTCTCCGTACCGAGATTGGAGCTACAAGCACCAGTGCTAGGGGCCAGGTTCGCCAAGTGCATTAAAGACTCACACAAACTCGAGTTCTCCAAAACTTTCCTCTGGTCGGACTCAAGAAACGTGCTAAGTTGGATGCGATCTGATCACCGAAGGTATCGGTAATTCGTAGCCTTTAGAGTCAGTGAAATACTGGATGTTACGGAAATAGAAGACTGGCAGTGGATTCCCACCAAGTTGAATGTGGCGGACGAGGGAACGAAGTGGGTAGGACTCCCCAACTTTAATGCTTCCAGCCGATGGTTTCTTGGACCAGACTTCCTCAAACATTCTATCAGCAAACGCCAAAATGAGGGGCACTGGCGTGTATATACGGCGAGACTACCCTGCCGCATCTCGATTAAGAAGGAGGCGACTACAAGAGCTAAAAACTGAAGAAAATCAGTTTTGCATTAAGATCAATACCAGCAACTCGAACACATTCAAGAGGAAGAGCCAGTGGAGGACATATTTTCGGGTTTAATAGAGAACTTAGCACACTGGGCTGCACATTTGAGTCCCTGCATTCTATGTTTTATGTAAGAATGATGTTAAATGGTCAAAGTTTTAGGATACTGCCAATTTATTTAAACTGTAATCACTGGGCTACTGACTTCGAAATTTTACAGGAATTCTTAACATGTGGAAATGACAGCTCGAATATGCTATTAATTGGTGATTTTAATGGAAGAGTTGGTGGAGTAAAAGGTATCGAGAACAGTCTGGCAGAAGTTGAAAGGAAGTCTAAAGATGTTGTTAGCAACTCCAATGGCTATAAGCTCCTTGATCTATGTAACTCGTTTGGATTAAGACTGCTCAACGGAACTACCCATGGAGATTCAGAAGGAGAATTAACATTTGTTGGTGGCCAAGGTTCTTCCGTCATTGATTATTGCTTTATTGGATGTGAATGGAATAAACATGTTGTTGACTTTGAAGTAATGATTCGACCGTACTCAGACCACATGCCAATAGTTGTGTCTTTTAACCAAACAGAAGCGGGTAACATCACAACAACAAATATGAATCTCCTTCCCAAATTAATATGGAACGACAGCATGAAACATGTTTACAATACAAAATTAAATGAGGCCCTACAAAACAATGAAGTTAGGAATTTCAACGATCTTAATGGACTTATTAAGATGGTCTATCCAAAAAACAACAGGAAAAAAAAGAGAATAGAATTCAAAGAACGTTGGTTCGATGAAAGTTGTAAGAAAGCAAGAGATGTGTCTTATGCTTGGCTGAAACTTTTTCGTAAATCCAGTATAGTGGAGGGCCGTAAGCTTTTTACCTAGGAATCCAGGGCCAGTCCATGGATTTTCATGAAATTTTCGGAAATGTGTTTTAGATGGCCTATAGAAAAAAGTTAAAAAATAAAATTTCACCGCTCTCAATTTTTTAATTATTTTTAAAATTAATTATTAACTTTTAGAATTTTATTTTATTTATTTAGGGTATTTTAGATAAGGTTTTCCAAAGCGTAAGGATGGATAGGTTTGGTTAAGACAAAAAAAAGTTGTATGAGAGGGGGGGTCTATATCCCTCCGTGTAGGCGCGAGGGCCAATTTTATATGAAATTTACTTCATTTTTTAAAAAAACTATTAAAAATCAACTAAGTCACTTAATTTCTCATACTTTAGTGTTTTTGAAAGCTATTGCTTTGTTCTTTAATAAAAATTTTAATTTGAGTTCACTTAATGAACAGTTTTGGAGAAATCAATCCTCAAAGTCAAAATTTTGAAAAAAGAAAATATTTTTTTCTTAATAAATTTTTTTTTTCATAATTTTGCCCAACAAAGGCCCATTTTTTCTTTTCATGTTCAATGCTTTTATTAATATTTACTTAGAGCAAAAAACCGAACATAACAATTTTTCTTGGTTTAAGAGAAATTAAAAAAAACGAAAGATACTTTTTTCCAGAAAACAAAATGTCGTTAATTTCCCGCTAATTGAACTTTTTTCCTGGAAGTGAAATATGAAATGTGTCTTATTTAGCACATAGAAAAAAGTTAAAAAAAAAATTTTTATGATCTTAATTTTAATATAAATTATAAATAATTATTAAAATTTTAGAGTTATATTTTAATTATACTAGTTTTAAGTTAAATTTTAAAGCTAAGACCTATAAATTGGTCTCAAAGGACACCACATATACTGATTTGTGCTCTAGATGCTATTTCTGGTCAAACGTGTTGATGGATCCAAATAAATATGGTTTTTTGCCAAATAAATACTCGCGAATTTTTCTACGTGCGTTCAGTATGCAAACAAACATATATCAATAAGGGATGCATCAATTCTTATATAAAAGAAAGAACTACACATCAGCATGCTCCCCACCTAAAAAAAAACTTTGAGCCGTTAATTTAACTGATTTAAGTCTCTTTGAATGGTTGAAAATTCAAAATTTGGCCAAAAACCACATTTTTTCGGTTTCATCAACTCGTTTGAGAAGAAACAGCATTTAGAGCACAAATTAGCATATGCGCTGTCCTTTGAGATGAAATTTCAAGTTTGTAACAGGTCTTAGTTTTAAAATTTAACTTAAAACTAATATAATTAAAATATAACTCTAAAATTTTAATAATTATTTATAATTTATATTAAAATTAAGATCATACAAATTTTTTTTTTAACTTTTTTCTATGTGCTAATTAAGACACATTTCATATTTCACTTCCAGGAAAAAAGTTCAATTAGCGGGAAATTAACGACATTTTGTTTTCTGGAAAAAAGTATCTTTCGTTTTTTTTTAATTTCTCTTAAACCAAGAAAAATTGTTATGTTCGGTTTTTTGCTCTAAGTAAATATTAATAAAAGCATTGAACATGAAAAGAAAAAATGGGCCTTTGTTGGGCAAAATTATGAAAAAAAAAATTTATTAAGAAAAAAATATTTTCTTTTTTCAAAATTTTGACTTTGAGGATTGATTTCTCCAAAACTGTTCATTAAGTGAACTCAAATTAAAATTTTTATTAAAGAACAAAGCAATAGCTTTCAAAAACACTAAAGTATGAGAAAGTAAGTGACTTAGTTGATTTTTAATAGTTTTTTTAAAAAATGAAGTAAATTTCATATAAAATTGCCCCTCGCGCCTACACGGAGGGATATAGACCCCCCCTCTCATACAACCTTTTTTTTGTCTTAACCAAACCTATCCATCCTTACGCTTTGGAAAACCTTATCTAAAATACCTTAAATAAATAAAATAAAATTCTAAAAGTTAATAATTAATTTTAAAAATAATTAAAAAATTGAGAGCGGTGAAATTTTATTTTTTAACTTTTTTCTATACGCCATCCCCGAAAATTTCCGAAAATTTCATGAAAATCCATGGACTGGCCTTGGATTCCTAGGTTTTGCCTTTTTTATGTCTAACGGTCCTCCACTAGTACTAGTTTCTTCAAAGAAGCTTATTTAAAAGCCAACCAGAGGTTTAAGGTTTTATGCAAGGAAAGAAAAAAGTTGTATTTTGAATGGGAGGCAAGGAAACTAAGTTTAGCTATGAACTCTACAGAATTCTGGAGCTTAGCTCGCAATTTGAACGGGAAAAAATACATTGTGGATAGCAGCTTAAGCACCGAAGTTTTGCAAAATCATTTTCAAAAACTATTGAACCCAACTTTAAACGAAACATCCAAGTTCCTGTATGCACGCCCAAGATTTACAGATCCAATTTTAGATTCGCCCATTACGCTACAAGAGGTTACTTTTATTGTCAATAGGCTCAAAGACGGCAAAGCAGCAGGATCGGATAGAATACCTGTCGAATTCTACAAGTATGGAACGAATAGTCTGATTCAAACTCTTACGGGATTATTGAACAACATTATAGAAGACGGCATGGTACCGGAACAATATAAGGAAGCCTTAGTGTTCCCAATTTATAAGAAAGGATGTGCAACAAACCCAGAGAACTATAGAGGAATTTCCTTTTTGAATGCCACCTACAAAATTTTTACCTCTGTTCTCCAGAGACGACTAAAGACGTGGATGGATACGAATAGCATTATCAGCGAATTTCAAGCAGGGTTTAGATCGGGTTATTCAACAATAGATCATATTTTCATACTCAAATGCATTGCAGACTCATTCCTTGCAAGAAGTAAAAAGCTATATGTTCTGTTCGTGGATTTTAGAGCAGCATTTGACATGGTTGACCGAAATGCTCTAATGTACAAACTGTACGGGCTTGGGATGTCCCTGAAATTTGGTCAAATAATAGAAAATATCTATAAAGAAACTAGATCGGCTGTATGGAATGGAACAGATAAATCTGAATGGTTTGCAACCAACACAGGGGTCAGACAAGGTTGTCCACTAAGTCCAGATCTATTTTCACTTTTTATAGAGGATCTGGTTCCTTATCTACCAGGTGGTATCGAGTTCGCGGGTCAGCAAATAAAAGCCTTGCTTTTTGCTGATGATGTTGCCATACTGGCCTGCTCGCCCGAATCGCTGCAACTAATGCTTAACAAGCTTTATGAATATTGTAAGCTGTGGAATCTCGTGGTCAATACTGACAAAACGAAAGTCATGATAATAAAGAAGGGCGGAGGCAGAAAAAGCACGAATGAAAAATGGTGGTATGACGGGGAAACAGTTGAGGTTGTAAATGAATACAAATATCTCGGGTTACTATTCACGCATAATATGAAAATGGAAAAACACCTTAACGAAAAATTAGCTAAAGCGAAAACTGCAATAATAATGCGTCTTGGAAAAACTGTTTTAACAACAAACATATAAAGCACAGTAGCAAATATCGTGTTTTCGAAACTGTAGCAGAATCAATCCTTTTTTATGCGGCACAGGTGTGGGGAAGTGTTGAATACGAGACGGTGGAAAAACTTTTAAGATACTACCTCAAAAGAATATTCCATCTCCCTTCCAACTCGCCGAATTATATGCTGATGCTCGAAACTGGACTTTCACCGATGTTTATTAAGACATTCAAACTACAAATTGATTACGTACTACGGGTAATGAGGATGCCAGAGCACCGACTGCCTAAAAAGGTGGCCATTCAAATGATACAAAACAAACGAGGTTTTTTTAAAGACTGGCAAGATGTAGCTGAAAAATGTGGAATCGAAATAAACCCCCAGCATGCGTGAAATCAATACCTGGAAGTTAACCATGTACGATGTAATTAAAAAAGTTGACCTTCATTACAGGACCAAATTTGAGGACGAAGCTAAGGGATCTCTTCACCGCATGATTTATAGTCGTCTAAATTATTCCTTGAATGGAAGCAACTATTTCAGAGATGATAACAACATAGAAAAAATTTCAATATTGTTTCGTCTACGAGGAGAATTGCTACAACTCAATTATATACCGCATAGAAGTGATTTGCCGATATTATGTGACCTATGCAACAGGAATGAACGAGAAGACGTTTTACATTTCCTAGGGTGCTGCCCTGTATTTCGTGAGACAAGAAGAAATATATTTGGAAACGACATATTTACAAACGAATATTGTATATTTTTACTTAATGAAATGAATGAGGATAAACTATGCGCATTCCTGGAAATTGCTTTGAATTATAGGAACAGAATCAAGAATGGTGATTTTTAAAACAAATAAAATAGTAATTAAATATAAATAAATAGAAAAAATAACTATCGTTATCGAAGGAGCTAAAAGAGTAATGATATAGTAGTAATTGCTTTAAACTTAGAAGAAAAAGAAGAACTCAAAACCAGCTATATCAACGTTCACCGGGAAATACGCCAAAACGTGTTACGGTATCGAGAAATCTCCAAATGGAACCGATTGTTAAGAATCACAGCATTCGCACTTCGTTTTATCTACAACACGAAAAGCATGAAGCACAAGTATGAAAGGATCAAAGGACCCCTGACACAACAAGAACTTCAGTCCGCCGAACAAGCAATCGTAAGGGAAGCACAAGCCAACGAGTATGCCGAAGAGATTGCAGATTTGGAGGCCAACCGCTTTGTAGATACATCCAGCGTACTTTACAATCTTTGTCCAGGCTTAGATGAGAACGGCATTGTTCGAGCAAACGGCAGAATACAGTCAGCAGAGAGCAGAGAGAGTAAACGCAGAAACCAGACCAATTATTCTACCAAGAAACCATAGAGTAACGCACCTAATCATAGAAAACGTCCATTCACGATTCAATCATCAAAACCACGAGACGGTGGTAAATGAACTTCGCCAAAAATATCTCATTTCTCAACTTAGAGCTGTTCTGGGAGCCGTCAGACGCCAATGTCAGACTTGCAAAAATAAGAGAGCTAATCCACTACACCCTATAATGGCACAACTACCAGCAGCACGACTAGCGTCATTTTGTCGACCGTTTTCATTTGTGGGGGTAGACTATTTCGGACCACTGAACGTGAGCATACGTCGAGGAACTGAGAAAAGGTGACGCGTTCTGATAACGTGCCTGACAACACGTGCTGTGCACCTCGAGATCGCACACACGTTATCTTCAGACTCTTGTATCATGGCAATCCGTAACCTCATTGCGCGTCGCGGTACACCATACATACAGCGATAATAGAACAAACTTCCGAGGAGCTGAGAGAGAACTTAGCGAAGCCTTCACGAAAGTCAACCAGGATAAGATAATAGAGGCCTTCACGTCCGTCAGCACCAAGTGGAAGTTTATCCCTCCATTATCACCACACATGGGCGGTAGTTGGGAGCGGTTGGTACGCTCCGTCAAGGATACGCTGTATGCGATAGCTCCGACTCGAAACCCATCAGAAGAACTCTTAAGAAGCATGCTAATCGAGGTAGAAAATATTGTTAACTCAAGACCACTGACCTACATTCCTTAGGAATTTTAGATAACGAGAACGAGGAGGCACTCACACCCAATCATTTCTTATTAGGGTCTTCGAGTGGTTCTAAACCACTAGTAACGGGTGATTTTTTAGCTGGTTTGGTTTTGGCAACACTGGTTTTGACAGCTGACGTGTGTTTAGTTCCTTGTGTCACTGTCAAACAGCTTCAGTTTGGTTTGCAATTTAACCATATCGTCTTACAAATGAACAACGCTTGCAAATTATTGAATTTTACTATCAAAATTCGTGCTCGGTTCGAAATGTTCATCGCGCGCTGCTTCCATTTTATGGTCGGCAAATTTTTGGTTGAAATGGTACGTAAATAAGCAAAATTGCCGCGTTTGGAGTGAAGATCAGCCAGAAGCATTGCAACAGCTACCAATGCATCCCGAAAAAGTCACTGTTTGGTGCGGTTTATGGGCCGGCGGCATTATAAGGCCATATTTCTTCAAAGATGATGCGAATCGCAGCGTTACTGTCAATGGTGAACGCTACCGAGCGATGATAACAAACTTTTTTTTGCCCGAAATGGAAGTTCTTGACTTGCATGATATGTGGTTTCAACAAGACGGTGCCACATGCCACACAGCACGCGAAACAATGGTGCAATTGCGAGGCGAGTTTGGTGAACAGTTAATTTCACGTTTCGGGCCGGTCAATTGGCCGCCAAGATCGTGCGATTTGACACCATTAGACTATTTTTTGTGGGGGTATGTCAAGGTTAATGTCTATAGGGACAAGCCCGCTTCGATTGACGCAGTGGAAGCCAACATCCATGCATTCATTCGTGAGATACCCGATTTGCAATATAAGTCTCCCAAGTATAGGAGGGGGATTTTATCCATGATAAAACTGTTGTGGAATCTGTGTAATAATTTATTGACGTAATTGTGATACTAATTTATTGGAATAATTTTTTGCACTAACTCTACCAATAGAACAGCCGCCTGAAGCTCTAATCGCGCAATACTTGTTGCTTTTAAGGGAACGACGCGAGATTTTGAACATAGCAGTTGTACAAAGATTTTCCCTTCTTTGTCAGTAGATTTTAGGTAAATGCATGCACCAAAAGAACTTTCGCTGCTATCGGAGAAGGCATGCAATTCTAATTTAGTTGCTGAATCTATTAAAGCAAAGCGGGGTATGCTTATTTCCTGCAAGTAGGAAAACTTTTCCAAATAGTTTAGCCACTTGGAAGCTTGCTCTGGAGGCAAGGTTTCATCCCAAGAAATATTGGTTTTCCATAGTTCTTGGAGAAATATTTTTCCTAGGAGAATGACTGGACCAATAAGCCCCAGGGGATCAAAGAATTTTGCCAGGTCGGCAAGAACGCTTCTTTTTGTTACCTGTAGATTACAGGGTGTTGTATAGTCGTAGCGAAATTTGAAGGTATCTTGACTTGGATCCCAAACTAAACCAAGTGTCTTTATTACCTCGGATTGATAAATTGTCAACATTTTTTCTCGATTTTCTATAGGAATATTTTCAAGAATGCGTGGATCGTTTGAACAAAATTTTGTCAACCTTGTTTTATTAATTTATAGTTTCATCGAGAAGCAACTTGGCCTCCTCCAGAGTATTTGCACCGGCTAGGCAGTCATCTACATATATATTTTTTGTAATAATATTTGATGCATTAGGGTAGGTATGTATGTTGGTAATCATTTGCTTATTTTACCAAACTTCTCGTTGCTAAATAAGAGGCGGACGCCATTCCATACGTAACTGTGTTTATTTTGTATGTTTTTAATGTGTCTCTAGGATCTGACCTCCTTAAAATAAGCTGATATGCTCTATCATTTGGATGAATCAGTATCTGTCGATACATTTTGCTAATATCGCCAGTGAATACATATTTATACAGTCTGAAATTGGCTATAACCGAGAATAAATCTGATTGTACTGTCGGTCCAACTATGAGAGTATCATTAAGTGAATACCCAGATGCTGTCTTTGCAGAAGCATCGAAAACCACCCGAAGCTTTGTTGAAGAACTCTCGGGTTTAATAACGCAATGGTGTGGAAGAAAATAGTTTGACATTGGTATGTTTTTCTCTGGAATTGGTGACATATGACCCAAACGTTCATATTCATCAATGAAGCCTACATAACTTACTTTGAATTCTCTATTCCTCTCAAGCTTTCTTTCTAAAGAATAAAAACGCTTTCTTGCCATTTCCATTGAATTGCCCAATGCTTCATTAGGTGTTCTTTTGAAGGGAAGTCGCACTATATATTGACCGTTGCGTGTTATTTCCACGTTATCATTGAAGTGCTTTTCACATTTAAATTCTTCTTCACTGTAAATTTTTGATTTACCTTCAGTATTTTCACTTTCCCAAAATGAACGAACTAGTTTATCTAGAAAGCTTAGACTTGGTTTTGAAACAGAATGGCAGTAAGAAGTGTGATTATGATCTATAGCGCTTCCAGCTAGTATCCAGCCTAATTTACTGCTGGAAATCTGAAACTCCCCTGGCATGAGAAGCTCAAAGAATATTTCTGCTCCTGTTAATAAGTCTATGTGCCGTGAATTAACTATATTGGGGTCCGCTAGAACGATGTTGGAGGGCAATTTCCAAGTTTTCATGTCCTGAGGTACAGCTGCTTGATAATCAGTAATTCTTGGAATTATACTGGCCTCGATAGTTCTTTTGAATGATGATGTTCTGGACTCTAGTAAAATGTTTAAGATATAATTAGCCTGACTTTCTGGGCCTCCGATGCCGCTGATTGGAATTTCCCTTCTTTGTTTTTTGTACCCTAATTCGTGCGCTAAGGAAGTAGTGATAAAGTTTACCTGCGATCCTGAGTCTAACAAAGCTCTGCATAATGCGCATACCGTTGGGACATGCAATATCCACAATTGCGGTGGCGAGATATACCTTACGACCCTTAAACACTACTCCTAATGAGGCATTATTATTTTTCCCTAATGGAAGTTCACCCACTCGACCAACAAAACTTTCACACTTACCTGATATTGATGCTTTGTCCTTATCCCTTTTTGCTGGATAATGTAGTAGGGTGTTGTGTCTCCCGTTGCATATTTTTCACCTGCGCTGCTGCTGACACATTTACAAATGATGGCTTTGTAAACAGTTGGTACATATCTGAAGTTTTCGCACCTTCTGATTGCGATCTTCAACTGAAAGGGAAATTAAATTTTTACAATTAAAGATCTTATGGCTATTTGATTTGCAAAATTGACAGGAAACTTCCCTAGAACTTTCAGAAGCGGTGGCTACCACTTTTTTCTTTTTATCTGGTTTTACCGCCTCCAGAGCTTGGAATCTGCACTGCACAAATTCAAGTAGCTGCGTTAGAATTGGATGGCTTCTTGGTGATTGTAGCGATTCTTCGAATAAAATTCGGGTGTCCTTGTCCATTCTGTCCAGCAATAAATGAACGACTAATGGATCCCATCCACTGGTGTCAAATCCGAGGTTGGTAATGGCTTGTATCACTTCCTTTGTAGTGTCATGAAGCCTCTTTAGACTTTTGACGTTGTCTACAATGATGTTATAATGGAACAATCGATTCAATTGAGCACTTAATAGCAGTCTCTTATTGTTGAACCTGTCAATTAGTGTGTTCCATGCCACCTCATAATTACTATCCGTGGCGTGGAAATGTTGAATCAAATTATGAGCATCGCCAGTGACGCTAGTTTTAAGGAAGTATAGTTTTTGTGCGATGGGTTGGTTGTGCACCATTTGCTGGAACAAGTCGAAGAACTGCGGCCAATTAAGATAACTTCCGTCGAATTTTGGAATCTCTATTTTTGGCAGCTTGATTGCAGTTGGCTTTACTGGAGTCGGTTGACTTGCTGTTTCGTTCGGTAAATGTAGGTTATATGAAAGGTGTGAGGAGAATTGGAATAAATAATAAATTTGGGAAATGATAAAGCCATCATTTCCCATCGTGTCAGCATTAAAAATAAAGGTACGTGTGAAAGCATTGTTGGTCGGTTTGCTTAACAGTGGCATACATTCGAAGTAGAACCGAAAACACAGTGGTGTGCGCTCTTATATTGGCAAAAACGCGAGTGGCGCCGCTTAAAACCCTCTCCGTACCGAGATTGGAGCTACAAGCACCAGTGCTAGGGGCCAGGTTCGCCAAGTGCATTAAAGACTCACACAAACTCGAGTTCTCCAAAACTTTCCTCTGGTCGGACTCAAGAAACGTGCTAAGTTGGATGCGATCTGATCACCGAAGGTATCGGTAATTCGTAGCCTTTAGAGTCAGTGAAATACTGGATGTTACGGAAATAGAAGACTGGCAGTGGATTCCCACCAAGTTGAATGTGGCGGACGAGGGAACGAAGTGGGTAGGACTCCCCAACTTTAATGCTTCCAGCCGATGGTTTCTTGGACCAGACTTCCTCAAACATTCTATCAGCAAACGCCAAAATGAGGGGCACTGGCGTGTATATACGGCGAGACTACCCTGCCGCATCTCGATTAAGAAGGAGGCGACTACAAGAGCTAAAAACTGAAGAAAAACAGTTTTGCATTAAGATCAATACCAGCAACTCGAACACATTCAAGAGGAAGAGCCAGTGGAGGACATATTTTCGGGTTTAAGAGAGAACTTAGCACACTGGGCTGCACATTTGAATCCCTGCATTCTATGTTTTATGTAAGAATGATGTTAAATGGTCAAAGTGTTTTAGGATACTGCCAATTTATTTAAACTGTAATCACTGGGCTACTGACTTCGAAATTTTACAGGAATTCTTAACATGTGGAAATGACAGCTCGAATATGCTATTAATTGGTGATTTTAATGGAAGAGTTGGTGGAGTAAAAGGTATCGAGAACAGTCTGGCAGAAGTTGAAAGGAAGTCTAAAGATGTTGTTAGCAACTCCAATGGCTATAAGCTCCTTGATCTATGTAACTCGTTTGGATTAAGACTGCTCAACGGAACTACCCATGGAGATTCAGAAGGAGAATTAACATTTGTTGGTGGCCAAGGTTCTTCCGTCATTGATTATTGCTTTATTGGATGTGAATGGAATAAACATGTTGTTGACTTTGAAGTAATGATTCGACCGTACTCAGACCACATGCCAATAGTTGTGTCTTTTAACCAAACAGAAGCGGGTAACATCACAACAACAAATATGAATCTCCTTCCCAAATTAATATGGAACGACAGCATGAAACATGTTTACAATACAAAATTAAATGAGGCCCTACAAAACAATGAAGTTAGGAATTTCAACGATCTTAATGGACTTATTAAGATGGTCTATCCAAAAAACAACAGGAAAAAAAAGAGAATAGAATTCAAAGAACGTTGGTTCGATGAAAGTTGTAAGAAAGCAAGAGATGTGTCTTATGCTTGGCTGAAACTTTTTCGTAAATCCAGTATAGTGGAGGGCCGTAAGCTTTTTACCTAGGAATCCAGGGCCAGTCCATGGATTTTCATGAAATTTTCGGAAATGTGTTTTAGATGGCCTATAGAAAAAAGTTAAAAAATAAAATTTCACCGCTCTCAATTTTTTAATTATTTTTAAAATTAATTATTAACTTTTAGAATTTTATTTTATTTATTTAGGGTATTTTAGATAAGGTTTTCCAAAGCGTAAGGATGGATAGGTTTGGTTAAGACAAAATAAAGTTGTATGAGAGGGGGGGTCTATATCCCTCCGTGTAGGCGCGAGGGCCAATTTTATATGAAATTTACTTCATTTTTTAAAAAAACTATTAAAAATCAACTAAGTCACTTAATTTCTCATACTTTAGTGTTTTTGAAAGCTATTGCTTTGTTCTTTAATAAAAATTTTAATTTGAGTTCACTTAATGAACAGTTTTGGAGAAATCAATCCTCAAAGTCAAAATTTTGAAAAAAGAAAATATTTTTTTCTTAATAAATTTTTTTTTTCATAATTTTGCCCAACAAAGGCCCATTTTTTCTTTTCATGTTCAATGCTTTTATTAATATTTACTTAGAGCAAAAAACCGAACATAACAATTTTTCTTGGTTTAAGAGAAATTAAAAAAAACGAAAGATACTTTTTTCCAGAAAACAAAATGTCGTTAATTTCCCGCTAATTGAACTTTTTTCCTGGAAGTGAAATATGAAATGTGTCTTAATTAGCACATAGAAAAAAGTTAAAAAAAAAATTTGTATGATCTTAATTTTAATATAAATTATAAATAATTATTAAAATTTTAGAGTTATATTTTAATTATATTAGTTTTAAGTTAAATTTTAAAGCTAAGACCTATAAATTGGTCTCAAAGGACACCACATATACTGATTTGTGCTCTAGATGCTATTTCTGGTCAAACGTGTTGATGGATCCAAATAAATATGGTTTTTTGCCAAATAAATACTCGCGAATTTTTCTACGTGCGTTCAGTATGCAAACAAACATATATCAATAAGGGATGCATCAATTCTTATATAAAAGAAAGAACTACACATCAGCATGCTCCCCACCTAAAAAAAAACTTTGAGCCGTTAATTTAACTGATTTAAGTCTCTTTGAATGGTTGAAAATTCAAAATTTGGCCAAAAACCACATTTTTTCGGTTTCATCAACTCGTTTGAGAAGAAACAGCATTTAGAGCACAAATTAGCATATGCGCTGTCCTTTGAGATGAAATTTCAAGTTTGTAACAGGTCTTAGTTTTAAAATTTAACTTAAAACTAATATAATTAAAATATAACTCTAAAATTTTAATAATTATTTATAATTTATATTAAAATTAAGATCATACAAATTTTTTTTTTAACTTTTTTCTATGTGCTAATTAAGACACATTTCATATTTCACTTCCAGGAAAAAAGTTCAATTAGCGGGAAATTAACGACATTTTGTTTTCTGGAAAAAAGTATCTTTCGTTTTTTTTTTAATTTCTCTTAAACCAAGAAAAATTGTTATGTTCGGTTTTTTGCTCTAAGTAAATATTAATAAAAGCATTGAACATGAAAAGAAAAAATGGGCCTTTGTTGGGCAAAATTATGAAAAAAAAAATTTATTAAGAAAAAAATATTTTCTTTTTTCAAAATTTTGACTTTGAGGATTGATTTCTCCAAAACTGTTCATTAAGTGAACTCAAATTAAAATTTTTATTAAAGAACAAAGCAATAGCTTTCAAAAACACTAAAGTATGAGAAAGTAAGTGACTTAGTTGATTTTTAATAGTTTTTTTAAAAAAATGAAGTAAATTTCATATAAAATTGCCCCTCGCGCCTACACGGAAGGATATAGACCCCCCCTCTCATACAACTTTTTTTTGTCTTAACCAAACCTATCCATCCTTACGCTTTGGAAAACCTTATCTAAAATACCCTAAATAAATAAAATAAAATTCTAAAAGTTTATAATTAATTTTAAAAATAATTAAAAAATTGAGAGCGGTGAAATTTTATTTTTTAACTTTTTTCTATACGCCATCCAAAACACATTTCCGAAAATTTCATGAAAATCCATGGACTGGCCTTGGATTCCTAGGTTTTGCCTTTTTTATGTCTAACGGTCCTCCACTAGTACTAGTTTCTTCAAAGAAGCTTATTTAAAAGCCAACCAGAGGTTTAAGGTTTTATGCAAGGAAAGAAAAAAGTTGTATTTTGAATGGGAGGCAAGGAAACTAAGTTTAGCTATGAACTCTACAGAATTCTGGAGCTTAGCTCGCAATTTGAACGGGAAAAAATACATTGTGGATAGCAGCTTAAGCACCGAAGTTTTGCAAAATCATTTTCAAAAACTATTGAACCCAACTTTAAACGAAACATCCAAGTTCCTGTATGCACGCCCAAGATTTACAGATCCAATTTTAGATTCGCCCATTACGCTACAAGAGGTTACTTTTATTGTCAATAGGCTCAAAGACGGCAAAGCAGCAGGATCGGATAGAATACCTGTCGAATTCTACAAGTATGGAACGAATAGTCTGATTCAAACTCTTACGGGATTATTGAACAACATTATAGAAGACGGCATGGTACCGGAACAATATAAGGAAGCCTTAGTGTTCCCAATTTATAAGAAAGGATGTGCAACAAACCCAGAGAACTATAGAGGAATTTCCTTTTTGAATGCCACCTACAAAATTTTTACCTCTGTTCTCCAGAGACGACTAAAGACGTGGATGGATACGAATAGCATTATCAGCGAATTTCAAGCAGGGTTTAGATCGGGTTATTCAACAATAGATCATATTTTCATACTCAAATGCATTGCAGACTCATTCCTTGCAAGAAGTAAAAAGCTATATGTTCTGTTCGTGGATTTTAGAGCAGCATTTGACATGGTTGACCGAAATGCTCTAATGTACAAACTGTACGGGCTTGGGATGTCCCTGAAATTTGGTCAAATAATAGAAAATATCTATAAAGAAACTAGATCGGCTGTATGGAATGGAACAGATAAATCTGAATGGTTTGCAACCAACACAGGGGTCAGACAAGGTTGTCCACTAAGTCCAGATCTATTTTCACTTTTTATAGAGGATCTGGTTCCTTATCTACCAGGTGGTATCGAGTTCGCGGGTCAGCAAATAAAAGCCTTGCTTTTTGCTGATGATGTTGCCATACTGGCCTGCTCGCCCGAATCGCTGCAACTAATGCTTAACAAGCTTTATGAATATTGTAAGCTGTGGAATCTCGTGGTCAATACTGACAAAACGAAAGTCATGATAATAAAGAAGGGCGGAGGCAGAAAAAGCACGAATGAAAAATGGTGGTATGACGGGGAAACAGTTGAGGTTGTAAATGAATACAAATATCTCGGGTTACTATTCACGCATAATATGAAAATGGAAAAACACCTTAACGAAAAATTAGCTAAAGCGAAAACTGCATTAATAATGCGTCTTGGAAAAACTGTTTTAACAACAAACATATAAAGCACAGTAGCAAATATCGTGTTTTCGAAACTGTAGCAGAATCAATCCTTTTTTATGCGGCACAGGTGTGGGGAAGTGTTGAATACGAGACGGTGGAAAAACTTTTAAGATACTACCTCAAAAGAATATTCCATCTCCCTTCCAACTCGCCGAATTATATGCTGATGCTCGAAACTGGACTTTCACCGATGTTTATTAAGACATTCAAACTACAAATTGATTACGTACTACGGGTAATGAGGATGCCAGAGCACCGACTGCCTAAAAAGGTGGCCATTCAAATGATACAAAACAAACGAGGTTTTTTTAAAGACTGGCAAGATGTAGCTGAAAAATGTGGAATCGAAATAAACCCCCAGCATGCGTGAAATCAATACCTGGAAGTTAACCATGTACGATGTAATTAAAAAAGTTGACCTTCATTACAGGACCAAATTTGAGGACGAAGCTAAGGGATCTCTTCACCGCATGATTTATAGTCGTCTAAATTATTCCTTGAATGGAAGCAACTATTTCAGAGATGATAACAACATAGAAAAAATTTCAATATTGTTTCGTCTACGAGGAGAATTGCTACAACTCAATTATATACCGCATAGAAGTGATTTGCCGATATTATGTGACCTATGCAACAGGAATGAACGAGAAGACGTTTTACATTTCCTAGGGTGCTGCCCTGTATTTCGTGAGACAAGAAGAAATATATTTGGAAACGACATATTTACAAACGAATATTGTATATTTTTACTTAATGAAATGAATGAGGATAAACTATGCGCATTCCTGGAAATTGCTTTGAATTATAGGAACAGAATCAAGAATGGTGATTTTTAAAACAAATAAAATAGTAATTAAATATAAATAAATAGAAAAAATAACTATCGTTATCGAAGGAGCTAAAAGAGTAATGATATAGTAGTAATTGCTTTAAACTTAGAAGAAAAAGAAGAACTCAAAACCAGCTATATCAACGTTCACCGGGAAATACGCCAAAACGTGTTACGGTATCGAGAAATCTCCAAATGGAACCGATTGTTAAGAATCACAGCATTCGCACTTCGTTTTATCTACAACACGAAAAGCATGAAGCACAAGTATGAAAGGATCAAAGGACCCCTGACACAACAAGAACTTCAGTCCGCCGAACAAGCAATCGTAAGGGAAGCACAAGCCAACGAGTATGCCGAAGAGATTGCAGATTTGGAGGCCAACCGCTTTGTAGATACATCCAGCGTACTTTACAATCTTTGTCCAGGCTTAGATGAGAACGGCATTGTTCGAGCAAACAGCAGAATACAGTCAGCAGAGAGCAGAGAGAGTAAACGCAGAAACCAGGCCAATTATTCTACCAAGAAACCATAGAGTAACGCACCTAATCATAGAAAACGTCCATTCACGATTCAATCATCAAAACCACGAGACGGTGGTAAATGAACTTCGCCA
Organism: Melanostoma mellinum; assembly: GCA_914767635.1. Lineage (NCBI taxonomy): Eukaryota > Metazoa > Arthropoda > Insecta > Diptera > Syrphidae > Melanostoma > Melanostoma mellinum. The sequence continues at coordinate 99,986,762 of OU612059.1, forward strand.
AAAATATCTCATTTCTCAACTTAGAGCTGTTCTGGGAGCCGTCAGACGCCAATGTCAGACTTGCAAAAATAAGAGAGCTAATCCACTACACCCTATAATGGCACAACTACCAGCAGCACGACTAGCGTCATTTTGTCGACCGTTTTCATTTGTGGGGGTAGACTATTTCGGACCACTGAACGTGAGCATACGTCGAGGAACTGAGAAAAGGTGACGCGTTCTGATAACGTGCCTGACAACACGTGCTGTGCACCTCGAGATCGCACACACGTTATCTTCAGACTCTTGTATCATGGCAATCCGTAACCTCATTGCGCGTCGCGGTACACCATACATACAGCGATAATAGAACAAACTTCCGAGGAGCTGAGAGAGAACTTAGCGAAGCCTTCACGAAAGTCAACCAGGATAAGATAATAGAGGCCTTCACGTCCGTCAGCACCAAGTGGAAGTTTATCCCTCCATTATCACCACACATGGGCGGTAGTTGGGAGCGGTTGGTACGCTCCGTCAAGGATACGCTGTATGCGATAGCTCCGACTCGAAACCCATCAGAAGAACTCTTAAGAAGCATGCTAATCGAGGTAGAAAATATTGTTAACTTAAGACCACTGACCTACATTCCTTAGGAATTTTAGATAACGAGAACGAGGAGGCACTCACACCCAATCATTTCTTATTAGGGTCTTCGAGTGGTTCTAAACCACTAGTAACGGGTGATTTTTTAGCTGGTTTGGTTTTGGCAACACTGGTTTTGACAGCTGACGTGTGTTTATTACCTTGTGTCACTGTCAAACAGCTTCAGTTTGGTTTGCAATTTAACCATGGATCGTCTTACAAATGAACAACGCTTGCAAATTATTGAATTTTACTATCAAAATTCGTGCTCGGTTCGAAATGTTCATCGCGCGCTGCTTCCATTTTATGGTCGGCTCATTTTTCGTTGAATGGGTACGTAAATAAGCAAAATTGCAGCGTTTGGAGTGAAGATCAGCCAGAAGCATTGCAACAGCTACCAATGCATCCCGAAAAAGTCACTGTTTGGTGCGGTTTATGGGCCGGCGGCATTATTGGGCCAAATTTCTTCAAAGATGATGCGAATCGCAGCGTTACTGTCAATGGTGAACGCTACCGAGCGATGATAACAAACTTTTTTTTGCCCGAAATGGAAGTTCTTGGCTTGCATGATATGTTGTTTCAACAAGACGGTGCCACATGCCACACAGCACGCGAAACAATGGCGCAATTGCGAGGCGAGTTTGGTGAACAGTTAATTTCACGTTTCGGGCCGGTCAATTGGCCGCCAAGATCGTGCGATTTGACACCATTAGACTATTTTTTGTGGGTGTATGTCAAGGTTAATGTCTATAGGGACAAGCCCGCTTCGATTGACGCACTGGAAGCCAACATCCATTCGTGAGATACCGGCCGATATGTGTGAAAGAGTATGCCAAAATTGGACTCAGTGGATGGGCTACCTGAGACGCAGCCGCGGTCAACATTTGCATGAAATTATCTTTAAACATTAAATTGCAAGGTTCAAACTATCGATTCAAATAAATATTTCATTCATTTTTTCGAATTTTTTGTGTTTTTTTAAAAAAAAGCTCTAAACCTCTTAAAAAATCACCCGTTAGTATTTAATGAAGACATTAGGTTTTTAAAAATAAAATGGCTAAAGTCTCAACAGTACGCGGAGCGTTTCTGGGAACGCTGGGTACGGGAATACCTTCCCACAATTACTCGACGGTCCAAATGGTTTGAGCCTGTCAAGCCTATAGCAAAGGGCGACGTCGCCGTCGTGCTGATAGTGGACCCAAATAGCCCCAGAAACTGCTGGCCAAAAGGGCGAGTAGTAGATATTAAAAACTCACAAGATGGACAAGTACGAAGCGCGTTTGTTCAAACTCAAACGGGTGTATACCAGAGACCCGTAGTTAAGCTAGCGGTTCTGGACGTTCAACCTATCCATGAAATTCGACCTTAGACGGACCTACCGGGGGGAGTGTTGGCAACGCCCCTAATCTATTACTAGGTAGGTTCGTCGTCAAATAATGTAATAGAAGGGGAGACGGCAATGTTAATTTATCGATTTTTCCGGCAGACGAATTCACAGACAGAACTTGTGGACAGCAGCAAGCAGCAACCTGGGAATAGCAAACTATAAGTAAAGAATTGAAGAATTGAAATTAAACTAAGAAAAGAATTAAAGAATTGAAATTAAACTAAGAATTGAGAAGAAACTAATGTAAGTAATTTTATAAATAATATGTACAATACATAATATGTAAAATCGTTTAATAAAGGTGGTAACAAATCGCCAAAGAAGAGCTACATAACGAAGGCTTTTATATTTTGTTAACAACGAGTTTTTTTTACCTGTTGGTCGGAGCGCCAACAAGGATTGTTTGAATAAAACAATATTATGGGCACTTTTAGTAGTTTTTATATGTATTTTGTACACATACAATTATAACAAGTACTCAAAGTGCCCTCCTTCGTTTTGAATGCATGCCAGAGCCCGTTTTTTGGATTTCATTGTTGGTGTTTGCTTTAAGTTTGGGGTATTAATGTTCAATAGGTAAATAAGTCGTATAAAAGAATAAGAAAACAAATTTGTTCATCAGTTTATCAAAATAAGTCACGATTGTAGTTTGATCAAAGAGCTTTTTGAAATGCCTTCATTTAGGAAAGAAAAATACGCAGATAATTTTTTCCTTATAAGAGTTTTGCAATGGAAATTCAAGAAGAGTACAACGAAGATACCAGGAACTTTATCCTTACTAAAAATCTGGCAACCGTGAGCCTATAGGAGTCCAATTTAAATAAAGTTTTAAAGATTACAAGACTACAAGTAAGACAAGAGTTATCGACAGAAAATATCCACAATGAAATCCAAAAACGGGCTCTGGCATGCATTCAAAACGAAGGAGCGCTCTTTGAGCACTTGTTATAATTGTATTTGTACAAAATACATAAAAAAACTACTAAAAATGCAAATATTATTATTTTATTCAAAGAATCCTCAAAGGTAAACAATTTTTTTATTTATTTTTAAATTTTACCGATTTTGTGTTTTTTCAAGTATCATAAAAAGTATGAGTTTTTGAGTAGACTTAATACAAAGTTTTTTCTTTATTATTGTTTTGTTCATCTGTAAAAAATAAGGAAACTCTATGTTTATCAGACATTTTCTGAAAAAAAGTGACCTCAAAGTCAAAACTTTGTTTGGGGAAGAAAATTTGAACACCACTTAAAATTGAAAATCTTGTAACCCTAAGCCTATGGAAGCTCAACTTAAATACAGTCTTAAAGGTTGTTATTTCTACAAAAAAATAAGTCAAAGATTAGGTCTTTATCATCTGTATTGAGAGAGATATCTTACCAGGAGAGATATCTAACCAGGAGATGTGCACCCTTCTGCCGGTGCCGGCAGACAGACTTTCTTTAGCATTAGCATTAGCATTATTTTTAATGAACTTAGTATATAATATAATAATGCACACCCAACGTTTAATACCAATTTCCTAATCGAAAGCGTTCAACCGAAAACACAAGCGGCAACTCTATAATGTACATCTTATGAAAGGCGTTGCTTGTAAGTCAGTGTGTGTGAGTGTAGAAATATACCAGAAGGGGAAATGTTTAACAGCAAAATACTAGAATGTGGAGACCATGAGGAACAAATTGGAACGCTCTTGATGTATTGTTATTCTATATAAATAGGCCGCTGAGGCAACCAGAGTCAGTTTTGATTATAGAGTGATAATGTTAAGAGTGAGGGAGAGAGAGATTGAGAGTGATTGAAGCAAGTCGAACTTTCGTAGGCTCTTGCAAAAAGACGAAGTTTTAAGTGTTTTAGTTTAAATCTAAAGTTAAGAACACATTTTAACCCTTTTTTTATAACTCAGGGCGAGTCTGTTAAAATTCAACCAAAAGTCATCAAATTATAGGCAAAAACCGAAGAAAAAGAATCCAATGTTAACTATATATAAGCATAATATGCAACGGACACCACCTCGTATAACGGATTCTTCAAATAACTCAATTTCACTGAGCACCACATCGAAGAGAGATCTATCTAAAACTTCAACCGAAAACTTCCCGCCACATAAAATTACTGACAAAACCAAAAATAACATGTCGTCTGTAGGTTCAATGTCAGTCATGGTCATGGATCAAAAAATCGTTGTGAACGATATTATGGCTTTGTTGCTTGATGAAAAATTAAAGTATCTTCCCAACAAAGCAAATATGGCAAAGATCGGAGCAGATATAAACACTCTACAACAGCACAATCTCTCACTTCAAAATCAGCTTGTTAAAATGGAATCCTGCTGGTCCTCTCTTGAGCGACAAGTTGAGTTTCTATCAAGAAATGCATCAAAGATGATGTCGGGAGAATCCTCCAATCAGCTACGGCTTTAAAAGGCACCGGTATATCATTACAGAGATTATCCCGTTGCGGCAAGAGAAAGGAGACGAAAGCTTTTAAAAATAAAACATCAAGTTTTGAAAAAGGACAAAAATGCTAAAATATTTATTAGAGGAGACATGATAAAAATTTATGATAAAACATTTTATTTCTACTCAAATAATGCGCTAACATGTGACGAACAAGGAGGAATTACATTTTTGCAAAAGCTGATAAACAACAATGATGAAATGTCAGGCAATGACATCCAGCCCAGTGGCTCTCAAACTTCTCAAATTATAAGAAATGAGGTGATGCCAAATTATTCAGTTTGATAATGTTGCCGTCAGCCATGTTCACACGAGCAGTTCTTTTAAACAAAATTTTTCAAGCTTTTCATTTAAAATTATTGCAACCAGCATATCAGGTTTATTGAATAAGTTAATTTTAAAAAAAAATTGTTGAATTTATAAATGAATACGATATATTTTTATTATTTGAAACATTTATTGAGCAAAACAAAGACAACTATGAAACATATTTTGAACAATTTATATTACCATGCATCCCTGCAACAAGAACTTATGCACACGGAAGAGCAAGTGAAGGCTATCTATTTGGAATAAAAAAAACATTTTGGATTTTCTACAAAGTGTCGTTTTGTGAAGGAAACTAACAGAATTTTAGTGGAGTTAGAGGTAAAGTATATATAAATTGCAGCAAATGGATGGATGAATTCTCGAATCTCTACGACTTTCTTTTGGAGATGCATAAAGAAAACATAATGATAATCGGTGACTGCAATGGCAGAGTTGGTAATACTCAGCTGCTACATTTGGAACCTGAGTTTACTCCAGAAGTCGTCCACCCCACTAGATCGTCAAGGGACACAAAAATCGATGAGAATCGTGGAGCAGATATCCTAGTGAAATGCATATCGGAGGCAGCTCATCCCTTTCAATCAACAAAAAGAAAGACTTGGAAAGATCCCTAGTTCGACGCGGACTGCGAAAAGGCTAGGAAAAAATCTTCCGGATTTTTGAGACGCCTGAAAAAAACTTATTCAGACTTTGCGAAAAGGTTGTATCATGAAGCAAATAAAGCATACAAAATCTATGGAAAAGCAACATTACTACAATCAACAACTTCTATGAAATTTATTAGAGGTTAGAGACAGTACGTCTTTTTGGAGTCTGGCCCGATCACTAAACGGAGTTCCTTTTGCAAGAAAAATCGAAATAAACATGAATGTCTTAGCTGATCACTTCGAAAATCTTCTAAACTCAAGGACAAATCTAAACGTCATGTCATACCCTAACCCTTACATAGAAAATGAAAGTCTGGACCAAAATTTGTCTACCCAAGAAGTCATCGAGGCTATACGTAGATTCAAATACAACCATTCACAAGGTGAGGACCGAGTAACATATGAATTTTTCATAAACGCCACGAAAATTTTTTTGAAAAACTAACGACTGCTTTGAACTATATATTTAACGACGGTGTCATTCCCGAAAGCTTCCGCAAAACCATGATTTTCCCTTTATTCAAAAAAGGTGACGTAAATGACCCTAGTAACTATCGAGGTATATCGTTTATCAACACCATAACGAAAATCTACACCGGAGTTATTCTTGACCGGCTTTTGAACTGGACCCAGCAAAATAAACTACTCAGCGAGTACCAAGCAGGCTTCAGGAAAGAACACTCTACTGTGGATCATATTTTTACCCTAACCTGCATTGCTAGAACCGATCTAGACAAGAGAAAGAAGTTGTACTCATTTTTCGTTGATTTCAAAGCGGCTTTTGACTCAATCGATAGAGACGCTCTTTTTTACAAGCTTAGCTGCCGTGGAATCTCCCATAAAATGTTGACAGTACTAAGACGGCTCTATGAAATCAATATGATAGCGATATGGAACGGTAGCGAGGGGTCCAATTGGTTTAAAGCATCGACTGGAGTCAAGCAAGAATGCCTTCTAATCCCACTTCTGTTCTCTCTTTTCTTAGATGACATCACAGCGGTTCTTCCTGGAGTAATAATGTTTGCTGGTATCAACATCAAAGAGCTTATGTATGCGGACGATATTGTAATTTTAGCGGAGTCACCTAAAATATCGCAAATGAAGATAAATAAGCTTAAAATATATTGTGATCTCTGAAACCACAGTCAATACCGACAAATCAAAAATTTTGATATTCCGAAATGGATCTGGTAGATACGCCAGAGAAGAGAGATGGACCTGGAATAATGTTGCACTGGATTTGGTTAAGGAGTAAAAGTACCTTGGAGTTATAACCACCCCCAATCTTTCATTCAAGAAGCACCTGCAGGCAAAACTAATCGAATCGAAACAAGCCATCAACTGCAATTGGAAGGGAGTGCTGGGGAAAAAATATGTAGCACCAAGTGCAAAATTTAAAGTTTTTGAAGCGGTGATGAGGTCGATCTTATGCTATGCTGGTCAAGTGTGGGGATTTCTATACATATCTGGCAACTAATTTCTTGTGGCACATTACACACTGTCATTCCGCTCACTAAATTTTGGCTTGATAGCACTTGCATACTTTTGAAATTTAAGTGGCCATATCTATTGTGCCATTTCATAAAATTATCCACAGACGAATAAAAACATGAATTAGCTTCGTTTTCAAAAAGGAACAAATTATTATATTTTTGAGCTTCGATCACTACCGTACCGCAACTAGATTTAATCACCGCAGATTATTTACTGAAAACAACCGTAAATCCATAGCTCACCGCTTTGCTTACAGACATAAAATTTCCCTGCAAACCGGGAACGTATAAGACGTCTTTCAAGTCTATGTCACACTTAGCTGTTTTGATGGTAACCGTACCTTTTGCCGTTGCCTCGATAAAATTGTCTCCCGCTAATCGTATTTTCTCTATGGCTTTATCTACTGTTTTGAATAAACTTATGTCACTGCACATGTGCGATGTCGCTCCACTGTCGATACACCTAGAGCTATTCAACACATGTGTATCGGATGCAGAGAGTGAATAAGACAAACATTGATTCTGTTGTGTTTTTTTAGCTACCTTACACTTTGCCGCGAAATGACCTCTTAAACCGCAATTGTAGCATTTACCTGCAGTAGGCTTTTTATGACGTTTAAAATTATTTGTTCTTACTTGCTCTTCTCTCTCTTTTGGATTTGTTCTTGCTATATATGCTTGCAGACTATCTGACGGTATGCCATCGCCATCAAATCTATTTTCTTGATGTCCCCTTCGATCAGCTTCTTTGATAAGTTTTTTTAAGAACACTTATTTTGGGGAGAGTACGATAACTATGGCGACAAAAAATAATAACGGTTTCTGATAGAGGGGTTCAATACAAGCATTTTTTACTATGGGAGGGGGGGGTCTATCTCCCCCCGTTTAGGCGGTAGGGGCAATTTTATAAAAATTGACTTAAAATCTAAAAAAAAATATTGTAGAACAACGGAAAAACTTACAGATACAATTTATACTTTTTATGAAAGCCAGAAACTTGCACTTTATAATAAAATTTAAATGAAGTGGTTTCAATTTATTGTTTTTGAAATAACTGACTTCAAAGTCAAAATTTATGAAAAAAAAATTTAAAAAATCACTTTGAGTACTATGTTTCTCGTGATTACAAATGCCAATAAAAAAAAATTAGATGCAGTTAGTTGCTTCAATAAATTTTTTATCAAACGATATAAATTACTTTTTTCTATGTCTTATAGTTTTTGAGCTAATTGAAAAATAGTAAAACTATATTTCTTTTTTAAAATCAAAAAATTTTCTAATTTTAAAAGAAACTTTTCATTAAAAAATTTGCACCCCAAAGCTTATGAGCAGCTTAACCCTGCGGAAAAAGGGTTAAAATAATGAGCCCCGCGAAGCGGGCCATGCGGAAAGCTGTTGCATACGGAAATTAATTGCTACTTTCATATTTAGCATGAGCAGCTTAACCCTGCGGAAAAAAGGGTTAAAATAATGATTCCCCGCGAAGCGGGCCATGCGGAAAGCTGTTGCATACGGAAATTAATTGCTATTTTCATATTTAGCATGAGCAGCTTAACCCTGTGGAAAAAAGGGTTAAAATAATGAGTCCCCGCGAAGCGGGCCAAGCGGAAAGCTGTTGCATACGGAAATTAATTACTATTTTCATATTTAGCATGAGCAGCTTAACCCTGCGGAAAAAGGGTTAAAATAATGAGCCCCGCGAAGCGGGCCATGCGGAAAGCTGTTGCATACGGAAATTAATTGCTACTTTCATATTTAGCATGAGCAGCTTAACCCTGCGGAAAAAAGGGTTAAAATAATGATTCCCCGCGAAGCGAGCCATGCGGAAAGCTGTTGCATACGGAAATTAATTGCTATTTTCATATTTAGCATGAGCAGCTTAACCCTGCGGAAAAAGGGTTAAAATAATGAGTCCCCGCGAAGCGGGCCATGCGGAAAGCTGTTGCATACGGAAATTAATTGCACATAAGTACCTGTCTTATGAATTTTTATACTTTCACTAGTCTATTTCCTAACATTATTGTAAATTCGTACGTATTTCCATAATTTTTTGAAAATAATGCATACTTCAATAGTTTTACTATTTTTCAATTATCTCAAAAACTATAAGACATATAAAAAAGTAATTTATATCGTTTGATAAAAAATTTATTGAAGCAACTAACTACATCTAATTTTTTTTATTGGCATTTGTAATCACGAGAAACATAGTACTCAAAGTGATTTTTTAAAATTTTTTTCGTAAATTTTGACTTTGAAGTCAGTTATTTCAAAAACTATAAATTGAAACCACTTCATTTAAAATTTTTTATAAAGTGCAAGTTTCTGGCTTTCATAAAAAGTATAAATTGTATCTGTAAGTTTTTCCGTTGTTCTACAATATTTTTTTTTAGATTTTAAGTCAATTTTTATAAAATTGCCCCTACCGCCTAAACGGGGGGAGATAGACCCCCCCTCCCATAGTAAAAAATGCTTGTATTGAACCCCTCCACCAAAAACCGTTATTATTTTTTGTCGCCATAGTTATCGTACTCGTGCCCTTATTTTAGGTAAAGAATCACGAGTCTCCATGGCAACGACAAAATTTTCGAATGATTTAGGCAAACTAGATGAGAGTATAATAGCCAACAACTCTTCATTCAATGTAATGTTAATCTCTGCCAAATTTTTCAACAATATTAAAAAATGAATTGATGAATTGTGAAACGTTGCTTCCATCCAACATACGGAGTTGCAGCAATTGTTTAAAAAGCGAAACTCTTCGCGCTGGGCTGGTAGATCTGCCGCAATATTGTCCATGCTTCCGTTGAAGTCTTGCAATGCTTAATGTGGTTGATTTGAGATGGCTTCACGCTCAACATAATTGAAGCCAGAGACTTTCGTTTTGACTTTCTCATCTTGTCTTTTCGGTTGCTTCCATATCTTCCGTTTTAGGAAATTTTCCGCTAACTATCTTCCATGAATGAGCACACTCTGCATCTGAACACACCAGGAGTCATAGTTGCTGTCACCCAGTTTTTCTATTTGGTAAAGAGACGAACTCATTATTTGTTTGTTAGTTTTCTTTTTACCTTATGATTTGGAATGTGGGCCCTGGGCCCATAACCTGTTGAAGTTATTAAGTGGATTCAAAAAGTAATTAAAAGGCAAAGACGATCTTGCTCAGACAAAAGTTTATTGGGAAGTGATGAGAATGATTAGTTAGACAAAGGTAAATGACAAAAGAAAAAGTATATAATGTAAGAATACAAACTGTAATGGCAAACAAAGTACATAACTGAGTTAAATATTTATGTTGTAACTATACTTGACGTTTTTACTTCACAACAGTACTGGCTACACTGCTAAAGGAAACTTTAGAGAATGTGATTGAATGTGGCTTAAACGTGGTTGCCACAAGCCGCGAGCAAGGCGCGAATAATACTCTGGCGTACAAAACGCTAGGAGTGGACTACGAAAAAGGAGCAAAAGGCAATCAGAAAATCTTCCTCCTTTACGACTACTGCCATATGTTCAAAAGCGTTCGAAACATCCTAGTTAAAAACAAAATAAAAATCAATGACGATATTGTGGACTGGGATGTAATCGACAAGCTTTATACAGAAGACTCTAAAGGGGTCTTTCAAGTCTGCCACAAGCTGAAAGAGAAACACATAAGTTCGAAACCGTTTAAGAAGTTTTCGGTTAAATTGGCAACTCAAATTTTCAGCTTTAACGTGTACACAGGAATTTTGTGTGGCATCAAATGTAATGTGTACTGTACAAGACTGAGGAGGAAAAGAAAGTGGCCAAATCAACAGCTGCATTCATTTAACGAATGAATGTTCTGTTTGATACTTTGAATACTGGACAGCTTTATTCGAAAAATCCAAACAAGAAAGTGCTATCGGATGATACCGACACTTTAGAATATCTGGAGAATACCATTGACTGGATTTCAGATTGGAGATCTGAAGGCAATTCCATACTGTTCTTAAGGATTGAAACAAACACATAAGGGAATAGTTCAGATGTGGCGTCATCTCAAGAGCGATGAGCAGAACTATTTCCTGTTGTCTCACTTCAATACCGACGTAGCAGAGAACCTTTTCTCAATGGTGCGAAACGACAACGCACGACAAAGAGCCATCAGTATGGAGATTTGTTCGTAATTTAAAGCTCATCATGTTCCAACACTACAGCTCAGCAGAGCAATCTGGATATGAAGATGCTGGAGCGGAACCTCTAATTGGAACTGACGACTTGGCAAAGGAGTTAAAGTTCAAAGAAACCACAAAGAAGAAAGACAGTGAGAAATCTTTCTTTCTTTCTTCTTTTTCATTTCCGGCGTTACGAGTAGTGATCTTGAAGCGATCACAACTACTCTAATTTGCATCTCAGAGACTAAGTCGCACGAAGCTTAGAGCAAGCTCATTTGTACGTACTTATCTACGCTCTTCATCATAAATGCAAGTGTTAGAGGTTAAAAAACACCAACACCAGCACATAAAGAACGCATAGAAAATATATATATGAAAAAAAAATAATACAAATAGTGACATACAATATAGAACACCTAACATGAAATACAATAATAATTAAACAAAACTACTAAAAATAAAACAAAGTATAAACTACAAATATTTTGAAAAACAATAAACTAAGAAACATTGAACAAAAATCATGCATGTGGAGCACTGGTTTTAAATTTTTGTTTCAAACTAGATTTACTAATGTTGAAATCTAAAAGTAGGGAGTTAGAATTATATAATCTACTCATGCGCGATAGCGGCTCATTCATGCCGTAATTGGTTCTATGATGGGGGCAATGAATCAACTCCAAATTACGCAAGTGGTGAGATCCTCCGCGGTAGTTAAAACCTATGGACGAGAGCAAGTAAGGAGCATCTATAAAGCCAGTCAAAAGCTGATGGAAAAATACTAGGTCGTTGTTGATACGTCTTTGACTAAGGGTTTGCAATTGCAAAAGTTTGATTCGATGTTCATAAGGAGGTAGATTGAATGGATCTTCTCAAGGAAGACCCTTCAAAGCAAAACGTATAAATTTATGTTGTACAGCCTCGATACGATGTTTATGAATTTCATATAGGGGAGACCGAACTTGTGAGGTGTACTCGAGATGAGGACGAACATAACAGTTATACAAAGATAATGTTACATAAGGATCATCAAATTCTTTTGACCACCTTTTTATGAAACCTAGCATAGAATTTGCTTTCCTTACTATTGAGCTTATATGCTCATTAAATTCAAGGTTAATACTGAAGTAAACACCTAGGTCACGAAAACTTGAGACACTACATTATGAATGACCAGACATTAAGTATATAGCTTTGCTAGGTTCACGTTTTTTCGAGAATGTCATTGTTTGGAACTTCGAAGTGTTAAGACTAAGACCATTCTTTCCACACCATGTTCCAAAGTTATCGATATCTTTTTGAAGAAGTACGCGATCAGTAGTATTTTGAATGGATTTAAAAATTTTCATATCATCTGCGAAAATCAGAATTTCACTATACGAAATGCATGAAACAACGTCATTGATTGCGATAATGAAAAGCAAAGGCCCAAGGTGACTGCCTTGGGGTACACCAGACAGAGCATTGAAGGGACTCGAAAAGCTGTAACGAAATTTTACTTGGTACGTTCTATTTTCGAGATAAGAGCAAATCCATGCAATAAATATTTTTGGAAATCCAAAAGCTTTGAGCTTATATAATATTACATCATGAGAGAGTTGATCGAATGCTTTGGAAAAATCAGTGTAAATACAATCGAGCTCAAACCCATTTTCAAGGGCATTAGAACATATGTGAAGAAAAGAAAGAAGGTTTGTTACCGTTGATCTTTTCTGCATAAAGCCATGCTGCTGTCTGCAAATAATATTTTTTGTAAAAAATGAGAGGCTGTCACAAACAACCTGTTCAAAGAGTTTGGGGATGCAAGATAGCTTGGATATAGGCCTGTAGTTTTTTATTTCTATCTTATCACCCTTTTTAAAAACCGGAGTGATAAAGAACTTTTTCCAAAGACTAGGAAAAACACCTGTTTTGATTGAAAGCTGAAAGAGATATTGAGGTGAGAACATTATTACGGAACCGCATTTCTTTAACAGAACTGGCGGGATTCCATCCGGACCGGACGAAAAGTCATCTTGCAGAAGTTATAAATATTTAAAAATGTTGTCACTATGAACAGGGATATTATTAAAATTTACTTGAGAGCAGTTGCGTAAATACGTAAAGTAAAGTAGTATCGTTAGTATTCTCTAGCGGAGTATCACCAGAAATAAAGTTCACTGGGTACCCATCAGATTTTTTCTTTGAATTAACAAATCGCCAAAAACTCTTTGGGTCATCCCTTAAAGAGAAAGACATCTGTCTTAGGTAGTTGGAGTAAAGAGTTTTGGAGAGCGTGTTAAAGTTTTCAAAAAAACTAATATAAACACTATAGTCAGTTGTAGAATGAGTTTTAATGTAGGCTTTCCAGGCCTTATTTCTCTTATTTCGCAGAATCTTTAGTTCTTTGGTATACCAAGGCTGATTAAAGCAGGAATTCTTAAGGATTTTTCGGGGAATAATTTTGTTCATACAATTTTCCAAGATCAAGTAAAAGCATTTGACTGCATCGTCGATATTGTCAGAAGCTGATACATTATCTATACCGGCTCTGGTGAGTTCTTCGGAAAGCAAATCGAAATTCGCTCTCCGAAAGTCAAAAGTGTATGAACAGTCAAATGAGTTACTATGAACATATAAATCAGAACTTAAGTCCAGAAAAATATCTAAAGGTGGGTGAAGATCATCTAAGTTAGTAATGCCATACTTAGATTTAAGAACAACAGTACTAACTGCGTCAGATGAAAAAACTAAATCGAGCATGCGATTCATAAAGTTTCTAATACAGCTTTTTTGCTGTAAGTCTGAGGAAATTATATTGTCAAGTAAACGAAGCTCTTGCTGAGACGAAGTCAGTGATGCTACTTGAAAGGATCCGTCTTTAGAAGGGACCCAATTCACTTCTGGCAAATTAAAATCGCCCAATAATAAAATATAGCTTTTAAGACAAGACAATTCCATTACATAATCTAAAACTAAAGAGAGCTCAGTATAAGCTGAGACAGGACTCTTTGGAGGAATATAGACGTTTACGACATATATATACTATTTAACTGTACGGATACTTTAACACATAAGACATCAATTGTAAATGGAAAAGGAAAAGTGATTTGAGAAGACATGTAAGTATTTCTTACAGAAATTAATGCACCACCTCCCACATCTTCAGGCTTATCGTAATGACGGTCCTTACGATATACTGAGAACTCGTGGCTAAAAAGCTCAGTGTCCAAATGACTTGGATTGAGCCAGGTTTCAGTTAAGGCAAATATATCATGCGAGAAGACATGAGAGTTAAGATAAAGATTCGTAATTTTTGTACGAAGCGCTCTAACATTTTGGTAAAAGAGGGTAATTCTATTTAGTTTTTTGGCTCAGGTGTCCGTTCAGTTCTTACTGGTTTTTTCCTGCGTAATGTAAACTCTTTAATGAGTGTACCATCAGGCCAAGAATTACAATTCAAAATAGAATTAGAGAGGGATGGAGGAACAACTAACTTGAATGAAGACACAAAGCTATAGTTTTTACTAATTTTGTTACATTTGATTGACGTAATAGAAGGTATACTCTTTTTGTCAACCAGATGCCGCAAAACATCATCTGACGTGATTTCTGGTTTAAGTCGTGAGATAAAAAGAGATATAGGTTTGGGAACAGCTTCCATAAGGACATTCATTCCCAGAGAATTTGGATCAATTACAGGCTGCGTATCCATAGAGTCCGAGTTTTCGAACGTTGACGCGGTGGACTGAATTACATCTTGGGTAACTGTAGGATTTTTAGCTACTGACGCAGTGGACTCAAGACCTTGACCTTTGCTCGCATTGCTCCTCAATGTTTTACGCTTAGGAGGAGGACTAGAGTTTTGATTAATAACTAAGCCATCACGATTTCTTTTTGAGCTTTTGGTTGAAGCTAAGGCCGAGCTGGTAGCAAAAGTCGTTTGTTGTTGAAGGTCTGCTAATGTTTGGGTCTTGTCAATGATGATAGGCTCCAAATCATCAGTAGAACTTGAAATATCCACAGAACTATGTGGAGAAGAAAACGAATTAAGATTGGAAACACTATCCTTGAAAATCTTAAGGAGTTCCTCAAATCCTTTCGATAGTTTTAAAATGTCCAATTTAAAAGCGGACATTTTAATTGCCAGTAGGTAAATTGATATCTTTTTACAATCGGAACAATACCAACATGCAATCTTAGACGCACTAATTTTGTCTAAAAATGCATTGTTTGATCCGATACATTTAGAATGGAATACTTTTCCGCAAGGCCCATAACATTCAAAGAGAGGGGCACTATTGGAGCTTTCCATGCATTTATCCGCAGCACAGGCCATGATAAAATTAAATGAAATAATAAATCAAATTGCAAATGCAATGAAGATAGAAAGAAAAAAAGAAAATTTAATAAAATAATACGAAAGATAAAAAAAAAAAAATATATGTGACTCCACTGGGATATGAACCTGGGACGCGGAGGTTAAAATATAATAAAAGGCTGACCTGCTAGACGATTGCACCACCAAGCAGATAATTTGAAGCAAGTTTTTACTTTAAATATACAAGAATAAACAAAAATATAACTAATTTAGAAAAAGATGATTATTGAATTTACCAATAGGCCAGAATGAGATAAGTATGTTTTTAAAACTACTCAAAATACACTCAAACGGAACCGAAAAATTAAAAAAAAATCAATTTCTCACCAAACACTGTGATCAAAAACGAAACACAAATTTAACTAATTCTCTACGAAAAATGCAGGAACTAGACAAAATAGAATGATTTTAATCACTTTAAATCACTAAAACAAACAACAAAGGTATTAAAATCACACCAAATACCACAAAGATGTGAAAATTTCACAGAGCTAAATTAACGTAAAGCTAATAAACACAAACCAGCGCTCCCACTTTTCTGCTTCACACTATCCGCCTGTGGGGTACGCCGCGTTGACCTCAGAAAGCGTCGGCAAGCCTCCCGGTTTTGGATTGTTCCATGTCTGAGGCCAACCAAATGCTGCTGTTTTTGCATTTGCTTGTACCAGGAGTGTTTTTGCCTGCCTTTTCTTTTTCGTCGCGAATTTGTTGAAACGTTGTACGATATTGTCTTTTTGACGGGGTTCTGCGGATCTCTCCTTTGAACATGACAATACCAACTGAGCCGGTAGTGCTGAATTTTGTCCAAGATAGTACTTTTGACATGAAGGCTTCCACGGATCTTAGTACTTCTTAGTACTTAGTAATTACTTAGTAAGACAGTGAGAAGTCAAACGTGGAAAAAACAATTGAAAACTACCTGATAAGGCCAACAGATCCAATAAATGAAAAGATGAGTAAAGTTTTCAACAATTAAAAAAAAAAAAAGTCGTTGAGGAGCTGGGAACGATGAAAATAATGATGCTGATGACAACGATGAATATGATGGCTCCTGCGAATGTGATTAGTGCAAAGAATGTGATCTGGAAAAGGAGAAAGAAAATGACTCACCAACGATTGAAATAGAACCTATCGGCACTATACTATTCGGGCTTCGCAGCTGGAAAGCTCAAGAAGAAGCTAGATTGCGACCTCCGCTTCCTCCAAATTCACAATTAAAAAAATTGAAGCAACGTTTCTTAAATAAATTATTGATTTACTAACACAGTCAGTTTATGTTACAAAGGTTATGTTACTAAAACAAATAAATATATTAGGTACTTCAGTTCATTTTTCGGAATCTTATATAGGTACAATTTTAAGGAACATAAATTAATAAAACACAAACGATTTCATTCGAAAATACAAATAAACACAAAAACATTTAAAAATTATACCTCTTCATCGTCTGATGTGTCATATTTAACAGAACATCGTATCTGCGATAAAAATTTCTTTTCACTTAAAAATTTATTATAAAACTGTTGACAGTTTAAATCTTTTAGATTATAAGCTACTAGCAAAATTGATTTAATGCTTCCAACTTTTAAACGGTTCCTCTCCTTCGTCCAATGAGAACCCATCTTAGAAAAAATTCTCTCAGCGTTAACATTTTGTCCCGGTATACAAAAGTAAAATTGATAAATTTTCAATATTTCTGAATAAAATTCATCATTATTTGAAGAACAAAAAAAAAATTGTCCATTTTTCAACATTACTTTTTTTCTTAAAATTTTCAGATTGTAGCTTACCCTATAAAAAGTTGTTAAGGTTGCAAATTTGGTCGAAAAGTTTAGCATCTATTCTATTGAAACATGTTTTGAAATTAAATATTGGCAGCAATTTTCTACATCTGTCCATACTGTTTTTTCTTCCAATTGCATCCAATGAAAACATTGGAATTCTTTAAATTGATCTGTCCATTTTTCAATATATTCAATATATTCGAGACATTTCTTATAACATATGAAACATTCTTTCTTGAAGAATTCTACTTCACTTTCAAAACCGTTTTTAGATAAGGTGTTAAGAATAGATTTAGTACTGAGAGGCAGAAAAGACTGATCATATCTATTTCTTAAATTTATTTGCAAGGAATCTAAAATCGTTGAAATTTCTAAAAGTGAATTTTTTTCTTTTCCCATCTCTTTAGCTTTTTCAGTGAACAAAAAAGCAAGAGAATGCACAAAATATAAAAGTGCTTCAGATAAATTTGATTCAAAAAACCTTTTCAAAAATGCGGGACAATTTATTGTCATTGGATAAAAAATATGATTTTAAAGCCGGATATATGTACTTTCAAGACTCTATTAATAGCGGGAAATAAAGATAGCCATCTAGTGGTAAAATGCCGAAGCAAATCCTTGTATTCAACTTCAAGCGAAGCACAAAATTCTTTCAAGTTTTCTGCTCTTATTGTGTATATCGCGAAATAATTATATATTTTGATAACAGTTATTTCAATGTCAATTGAAAATGTGTCGAAGCCTTGTTTAGCTGCATTTGATATTATGTGAACAGGACACCCGATGCCAATTAAATCTCTCTGCATTCCAGCCTTAAGTCTAGAAAATACATTGTTTACTCCTGCTCTCTTCAAGCCACCAAAATTTGTATTGCAATTATCCGCTCTGAATGCAATACACTTTTTAACTATATCTAACTTTTTTAAGGAATCCAAGATAAAATTTGAAATTGTCTCTGAGTTTTCAATTGACAATTTATCTAAATGAATTAGTTTGGTTTCGATTCCGGTTTTTTTTGTTGAAATATTGCATCAATACAGGAAAAATTTTTATGTTGCCATGGTTGCTCCCATCTGTTGACACTGACAAGAATGGCGTTTCGGCGATAGAATGTAAAACACTCTCTATGCAAAATGGTGCTATGACATGTTTTTGTATTGCTCTGGTTTTTGTGTGAGCTGATGAAATACGTTTGGCTACATCGGAATCATTAAACAATTCTTTGAACAATTTACTGGAACAATGTGTTGACAGGAAACTGTTATGATGCTTGAGAGCATGAAAAGCTAATGTTCCCTCGGCAGCAGCAACTTTGTCATCGAGTTTAGTATTTCTTGGAACAAATAATGAAGGAAATTGTGCGGACATTTCACTTGCTTGCACTGCACTTTTATGTTTTTTTGATGATAAATGTTGTTCCAAATCATAACGTCCTTTGTTGGCTACGGAAACTTTCGTATCGCAAATAGTGCAAAAAGCTTAATGTTTTTGGTAGTTTTCTTTTGCCGTGAATTGTTTGAAGTTCTTTTGAAGCTGTTGGTTAAATATACACTTTCGTTTGCTCATCACCTGTTAATTAAATTGTAGGTATTCGATTTGAAAAGCTACTTCAATTAAATTTTTCACAAATAAACTTACGAATTGTTTTGACAGAGGACAAGAACGGAAAACCACCGCCGCGCCGCGGCTGCCACACACCAGAGAACAAACAAACAAAAACATAACAAGTAGGTAGATAGTCTGGTAGTGGTTAGAGTAGAGCAAGCGTAATCGGGAAAATCCCGTCTTTCTGTTTCTCTGTCTGTCTTCTCTCTACTCTATATTATTTTCGTCAAGTAGCATTGTATATGAAAACTATAGTAATATTACCGGACCCCTTTTTCTAGGGACATTATTGTTCGTTTGGTGGCGCTGTTCGGATGGGGAAAATTTGCTACTCAGAGAATCAGCTGACGTGCGCATGGTGGAATGTATATTTTTAGGCGGGGATTTTGTATGAGTTTGAAAGGAAGGGATATATGTTTCAATTTAAAGGAATGTACATACCAGAACCGGTTTATAGAGGACACAACGAACAAGGATAACCAACAAAAACATACGATGGAGAAGTTGACTTGACATATATTTTGAGATCGGTAGAATGTGCAAAAAGCAAAAAGCAAGTAGCAAGGTGCCTGTGGTATTGCTGGTTGCTGTTTGCAAGTTTGAATTTTTTTCGAATAGAAAATAATACAAAAGTGGAAATATTTTACTGGGACTTACAAATTGAAATTTTTTCATTATCTCTGCCTATAGTATTTGAAAATGATTTAGATTAGGTAATATAAAAATTAATAGGGGTACTTTATGGCAGATAGGTTGCTTCAATTTTCATTTGAAAAAACGTTAGGAAATTACTTTTTGTAGTAGTAAAAATTTAAGCAAATAAGGGATGCGCAGTATCATTGATCAAGAAACTAAAGTGTTATAGACATTTGGGCTGGTGGCGAACTTGTTGTATCCGTTCCAACTTAGGAGTTTTCGTTGCAAGCTATTGCTTTCACCATTGAGTGTAGAAAAGTGAATGCTGCGCCACCGTGATCCTCAGGTTCACAACTTTCTTAAATTTGTTAGTATCTTCGATAATCCACTTGTTGCTGTGGATGAGGGAATGCTAGTACGCCGGCGGATATATAGATGGCCTTCTGGCACCGTTACTGAAATCGATAATAAATACTATAGATTCTACATACAATGAATATATAGAATGAATATACAATGCAAGTAGTAAGTCCCTCGGGGGAGAGTACGATAACTATGGCGACAAAAAATAATAACGGTTTCTGATAGAGGGGTTCAATACAAGCATTTTTTACTAACGGAAGGGGGGGTCTATCTCCCCCCGTTTAGGCGGTAGGGGCAATTTTATAAAAATTGACTTAAAATCTAAAAAAAAATATTGTAGAACAACGGAAAAACTTACAGATACAATTTATACTTTTTATGAAAGCCAGAAACTTGCACTTTATAATAAAATTTAAATGAAGTGGTTATAATTTATAGTTTTTGAAATAACTGACTTCAAAGTCAAAATTTATGAAAAAAAATTTTTAAAAATCACTTTGAGTACTATGTTTCTCGTGATTACAAATGCCAATAAAAAAAAATTAGATGCAGTTAGTTGCTTCAATAAATTTTTTATCAAACGATATAAATTACTTTTTTCTATGTCTTATAGTTTTTGAGATAATTGAAAAATAGTAAAACTATATTTCTTTTTTAAAATCAAAAAATTTTCTAATTTTAAAAGAAACTTTTCATATAAAAAATTTGCACCCCAAAGCTTATGAGCAGCTTAACCCTGCGGAAAAAGGGTTAAAATAATGAGCCCCGCGAAGCGGGCCATGCGGAAAGCTGTTGCATACGGAAATTAATTGCTACTTTCATATTTAGCATGAGCAGCTTAACCCTGCGGAAAAAAGGGTTAAAATAATGATTCCCCGCGAAGCGGGCCATGCGGAAAGCTGTTGCATACGAAAATTAATTGCTATTTTCATATTTAGCATGAGCAGCTTAACCCTGCGGAAAAAAGGGTTAAAATAATGAGTCCCCGCGAAGCGGTCCATGCGGAAAGCTGTTGCATACGGAAATTAATTGCTATTTTCATATTTAGCATGAGCAGCTTAACCCTGCGGAAAAAGGGTAAAAATAATGAGCCCCGCGAAGCGGGCCATGCGGAAAGCTGTTGCATACGGAAATTAATTGCTACTTTCATATTTAGCATGAGCAGCTTAACCCTGCGGAAAAAAGGGTTAAAATAATGAGTCCCCGCGAAGCGGGCCATGCGGAGAGCTGTTGCATACGGAAATTAATTGCTATTTTCATATTTAGCATGAGCAGCTTAACCCTGCGGAAAAAGGGTTAAAATAATGAGCCCCGCGAAGCGGGCCATGCGGAAAGCTGTTGCATACGGAAATTAATTGCTATTTTCATATTTAGCATGAGCAGCTTAACCCTGCGGAAAAAGGGTTAAAATAATAAGCCCCGCGAAGCGGGCCATGCGGAAAGCTGTTGCATACGGAAATTAATTGCTACTTTCATATTTAGCATGAGCAGCTTAACCCTGCGGAAAAAAGGGTTAAAATAATGAGTCCCCGCGAAGCGGGCCATGCGGAAAGCTGTTGCATACGGAAATTAATTGCTATTTTCATATTTAGCATGAGCAGCTTAACCCTGCGGAAAAAGGGTTGAAATAATGAGCCCCGCGAAGCGGTCCATGCGGAAAGCTGTTGCATACGGAAATTAATTGCACATAAGTACCTGTCTTATGAATTTTTATACTTTCACTAGTCTATTTCCTAACATTATTGTAAATTCGTACGTATTTCCATAATTTTTTGAAAATAATGCATACTTCAATAGTTTTACTATTTTTCAATTATCTCAAAAACTATAAGACATATAAAAAAGTAATTTATATCGTTTGATAAAAAATTTATTGAAGCAACTAACTACATCTAATTTTTTTTATTGGCATTTGTAATCACGAGAAACATAGTACTCAAAGTGATTTTTTAAAATTTTTTTTCGTAAATTTTGACTTTGAAGTCAGTTATTTCAAAAACTATAAATTGAAACCACTTCATTTAAAATTTGTTATAAAGTGCAAGTTTCTGGCTTTCATAAAAAGTATAAATTGTATCTGTATGTTTTCCCGTTGTTCTACAATATTTTTTTTTAGATTTTAAGTAAATTTTTATAAAATTGCCCCTACCGCCTAAACGGGGGGAGATAAACCCCCCCTCCCATAGTAAAAAATGCTTGTATTGAACCCCTCCACCAAAAACCGTTATTATTTTTTGTCGCCATAGTTATCGTACTCGTGCCGTCCCTCGTTTACATGCAATAGTTGAGGGCATGAGTTGAGTTGAGTTGGAATTACATCTTGTGTGGAAAAGGTCGAACTGTCAAAAGTGTTGCCGCATGGAATTCAATTTGATCTCTTGTTCATTTTATGTTTTGAAAAAAAGAAAAGAAAAAGAGACTAAATAGAGGACAAAAAACAAAAAAAGGACAAAAAAAGAATTTTTGAAAAAAAGAGAGTGTAAAATAGATCTGAGTTCAGAAAGAGAACATGTTCTCTTTTAAAGAGATGTTCTGGAAACCCTAGCTGTATAACGGCAATATTTCACATTTTAAAGATATATTCCATGAAGTGCAAGTAATGGGCTTACAGTTTATGAATAATTCCTACGATTCAGGAATACGTTCTTTCACAATAGTGAAAAAAACAAGACTGTCACAAGAAGACTGTACAAAACAAGAAAGTGATGTTTCTTTTAATGAATTTGTTCTTAAAACATCAAATTTCTGTAACGGCGCTTTCATAGCCGCATTAAATTGATTTTTTTTTAATAATTGCATTATATTTTTATAGTTAATCTTTTTTATGCTCATATCACATTCACAAATGGATCCCAAGATGATTACGAAGAAAATACATATTATGTAGCCTATTTTTGCATGCATCAAATGAATGGATTTAAAAAGTAATTTTTCTTAAGATGTCCATTGCTCATGCTTATGAATGTGGTTTCAAGCATTGAACGATTTGTTACATGCAACAAATAAATAGTTACATGCGTTTTAAATAATCTTTCTTACAGCTTCGTGTTAAAATTTAAATGAAATTTTCATATTTCAAATGAAAATTTTCTTACTAGGATTTCCGAACAAAAACAATGTTTATGAATGTGGTGTCATGCATTGAATGATATTGTTATGTAACAAATACAAAGTGTCAAGAATTTAAAGTAACGTTTCATAAAACGTTAATCATGTTAATGAATGTGATTTCATATAATAAATCATTTTGTTCCTGCAATAAAAAAACATTTTCAAGAATTTTAAGAAATTTTTCATAAGACTTCACAATAAAATTTGTATGAATTGTTCTTATTTCAAATGTAAAATTTCATAATTTGATTTTCCAACAACAATTTCACTGCTTTGGATTTTATGAATGGTTTTTCATGCAAATCATGACTTGGTCATAAAACAAAAATTAATTTGTATGAATTCTTGCATTATTCAAATAAATATTCTTTAAAAAGTTAATGATTTTGGCTGTATGATCAACATTCATAAGAAGAATGAACAAAACTTTTTTCAGTGTAGGTCATAAGAAAATTCGTGTCATAATATAAGTCAGTGAATATGTCGTAAGCAAACGAGGCAAGCAATGCAGTCAATTTCATTTTGTGTGCCACCAGTTAAATAAAGCAAATATGCACGGTAGACAAAATGAGCTTGAACTGTATTGCTGCGAGCTGACTTACGTTATGATATAAATAGAATAAGAGAATCAATAAAATTATTATTACTCAGAAAACAGGCCAGAGTAGTAGTCAATATAAAAAATCTCAACATTAAAGATTTTCATTGGTCCTTTGAAGCCTTTAAGGACAACAGAAGAAATTTAAGTATACAGTCCACTTAAAAAATAAATTAAAAAAAAAAGAGAAAACAATTCTTTTTTCATCATGTCATTCAAAAAAGCAGCAGTGAAACATGTCAAAATCGCCGAAGACATACAAAAACTATGGGCGAACTTCAAGAAAGATGGAGAGCCTCTACACTCATCAAAGTATTTCACAAAGAGGCTGTATATTTTGAAAAAACTTTGGAAAGAGTTTCAAGCGAACAATGAGTACTTGGAAGTCATGCGGAAGACATTAGATTAGATTTTTATTTTCTTACAAATTCAATACAATATGTGATACCCAAAATAATAAATTAACAATAAGTAAATACATAAGCTATTGAAGATGTTAGAAAACAATGGGACATTCTATATTAAATTACAATATAATTTGTATTAAATCCAAGAGCCAGCCTTTCAGTTTTTCAATGAAAAAAGCAGGAGTAGTAATAGTTCTCAAGAAAAAAGGAAGTTTACTAAAGCAACGAAGGGAGGAGACAGTAAAGAAATTAAACTTGCACTTTATAATAAAATTTAAATGAAGTGGTTATAATTTATAGTTTTTGAAATAACTGACTTCAAAGTCAAAATTTATGAAAAAAAATTTTAAAAAATCACTTTGAGTACTATGTTTCTCGTGATTACAAATGCCAATAAAAAAAAATTAGATGCAGTTAGTTGCTTCAATAAATTTTTTATCAAACGATATAAATTACTTTTTTCTATGTCTTATAGTTTTTGAGATAATTGAAAAATAGTAAAACTATATTTCTTTTTTAAAATCAAAAAATTTTCTAATTTTAAAAGAAACTTTTCATATAAAAAATTTGCACCCCAAAGCTTATGAGCAGCTTAACCCTGCGGAAAAAGGGTTAAAATAATGAGCCCCGCGAAGCGGGCCATGCGGAAAGCTGTTGCATACGGAAATTAATTGCTACTTTCATATTTAGCATGAGCAGCTTAACCCTGCGGAAAAAAGGGTTAAAATAATGATTCCCCGCGAAGCGGGCCATGCGGAAAGCTGTTGCATACGAAAATTAATTGCTATTTTCATATTTAGCATGAGCAGCTTAACCCTGCGGAAAAAAGGGTTAAAATAATGAGTCCCCGCGAAGCGGTCCATGCGGAAAGCTGTTGCATACGGAAATTAATTGCTATTTTCATATTTAGCATGAGCAGCTTAACCCTGCGGAAAAAGGGTAAAAATAATGAGCCCCGCGAAGCGGGCCATGCGGAAAGCTGTTGCATACGGAAATTAATTGCTACTTTCATATTTAGCATGAGCAGCTTAACCCTGCGGAAAAAAGGGTTAAAATAATGAGTCCCCGCGAAGCGGGCCATGCGGAGAGCTGTTGCATACGGAAATTAATTGCTATTTTCATATTTAGCATGAGCAGCTTAACCCTGCGGAAAAAGGGTTAAAATAATGAGCCCCGCGAAGCGGGCCATGCGGAAAGCTGTTGCATACGGAAATTAATTGCTATTTTCATATTTAGCATGAGCAGCTTAACCCTGCGGAAAAAGGGTTAAAATAATAAGCCCCGCGAAGCGGGCCATGCGGAAAGCTGTTGCATACGGAAATTAATTGCTACTTTCATATTTAGCATGAGCAGCTTAACCCTGCGGAAAAAAGGGTTAAAATAATGAGTCCCCGCGAAGCGGGCCATGCGGAAAGCTGTTGCATACGGAAATTAATTGCTATTTTCATATTTAGCATGAGCAGCTTAACCCTGCGGAAAAAGGGTTGAAATAATGAGCCCCGCGAAGCGGTCCATGCGGAAAGCTGTTGCATACGGAAATTAATTGCACATAAGTACCTGTCTTATGAATTTTTATACTTTCACTAGTCTATTTCCTAACATTATTGTAAATTCGTACGTATTTCCATAATTTTTTGAAAATAATGCATACTTCAATAGTTTTACTATTTTTCAATTATCTCAAAAACTATAAGACATATAAAAAAGTAATTTATATCGTTTGATAAAAAATTTATTGAAGCAACTAACTACATCTAATTTTTTTTATTGGCATTTGTAATCACGAGAAACATAGTACTCAAAGTGATTTTTTAAAATTTTTTTTCGTAAATTTTGACTTTGAAGTCAGTTATTTCAAAAACTATAAATTGAAACCACTTCATTTAAAATTTGTTATAAAGTGCAAGTTTCTGGCTTTCATAAAAAGTATAAATTGTATCTGTATGTTTTCCCGTTGTTCTACAATATTTTTTTTTAGATTTTAAGTAAATTTTTATAAAATTGCCCCTACCGCCTAAACGGGGGGAGATAAACCCCCCCTCCCATAGTAAAAAATGCTTGTATTGAACCCCTCCACCAAAAACCGTTATTATTTTTTGTCGCCATAGTTATCGTACTCGTGCCGTCCCTCGTTTACATGCAATAGTTGAGGGCATGAGTTGAGTTGAGTTGGAATTACATCTTGTGTGGAAAAGGTCGAACTGTCAAAAGTGTTGCCGCATGGAATTCAATTTGATCTCTTGTTCATTTTATGTTTTGAAAAAAAGAAAAGAAAAAGAGACTAAATAGAGGACAAAAAACAAAAAAAGGACAAAAAAAGAATTTTTGAAAAAAAGAGAGTGTAAAATAGATCTGAGTTCAGAAAGAGAACATGTTCTCTTTTAAAGAGATGTTCTGGAAACCCTAGCTGTATAACGGCAATATTTCACATTTTAAAGATATATTCCATGAAGTGCAAGTAATGGGCTTACAGTTTATGAATAATTCCTACGATTCAGGAATACGTTCTTTCACAATAGTGAAAAAAACAAGACTGTCACAAGAAGACTGTACAAAACAAGAAAGTGATGTTTCTTTTAATGAATTTGTTCTTAAAACATCAAATTTCTGTAACGGCGCTTTCATAGCCGCATTAAATTGATTTTTTTTTAATAATTGCATTATATTTTTATAGTTAATCTTTTTTATGCTCATATCACATTCACAAATGGATCCCAAGATGATTACGAAGAAAATACATATTATGTAGCCTATTTTTGCATGCATCAAATGAATGGATTTAAAAAGTAATTTTTCTTAAGATGTCCATTGCTCATGCTTATGAATGTGGTTTCAAGCATTGAACGATTTGTTACATGCAACAAATAAATAGTTACATGCGTTTTAAATAATCTTTCTTACAGCTTCGTGTTAAAATTTAAATGAAATTTTCATATTTCAAATGAAAATTTTCTTACTAGGATTTCCGAACAAAAACAATGTTTATGAATGTGGTGTCATGCATTGAATGATATTGTTATGTAACAAATACAAAGTGTCAAGAATTTAAAGTAACGTTTCATAAAACGTTAATCATGTTAATGAATGTGATTTCATATAATAAATCATTTTGTTCCTGCAATAAAAAAACATTTTCAAGAATTTTAAGAAATTTTTCATAAGACTTCACAATAAAATTTGTATGAATTGTTCTTATTTCAAATGTAAAATTTCATAATTTGATTTTCCAACAACAATTTCACTGCTTTGGATTTTATGAATGGTTTTTCATGCAAATCATGACTTGGTCATAAAACAAAAATTAATTTGTATGAATTCTTGCATTATTCAAATAAATATTCTTTAAAAAGTTAATGATTTTGGCTGTATGATCAACATTCATAAGAAGAATGAACAAAACTTTTTTCAGTGTAGGTCATAAGAAAATTCGTGTCATAATATAAGTCAGTGAATATGTCGTAAGCAAACGAGGCAAGCAATGCAGTCAATTTCATTTTGTGTGCCACCAGTTAAATAAAGCAAATATGCACGGTAGACAAAATGAGCTTGAACTGTATTGCTGCGAGCTGACTTACGTTATGATATAAATAGAATAAGAGAATCAATAAAATTATTATTACTCAGAAAACAGGCCAGAGTAGTAGTCAATATAAAAAATCTCAACATTAAAGATTTTCATTGGTCCTTTGAAGCCTTTAAGGACAACAGAAGAAATTTAAGTATACAGTCCACTTAAAAAATAAATTAAAAAAAAAAGAGAAAACAATTCTTTTTTCATCATGTCATTCAAAAAAGCAGCAGTGAAACATGTCAAAATCGCCGAAGACATACAAAAACTATGGGCGAACTTCAAGAAAGATGGAGAGCCTCTACACTCATCAAAGTATTTCACAAAGAGGCTGTATATTTTGAAAAAACTTTGGAAAGAGTTTCAAGCGAACAATGAGTACTTGGAAGTCATGCGGAAGACATTAGATTAGATTTTTATTTTCTTACAAATTCAATACAATATGTGATACCCAAAATAATAAATTAACAATAAGTAAATACATAAGCTATTGAAGATGTTAGAAAACAATGGGACATTCTATATTAAATTACAATATAATTTGTATTAAATCCAAGAGCCAGCCTTTCAGTTTTTCAATGAAAAAAGCAGGAGTAGTAATAGTTCTCAAGAAAAAAGGAAGTTTACTAAAGCAACGAAGGGAGGAGACAGTAAAGAAATTAAACTTGCACTTTATAATAAAATTTAAATGAAGTGGTTATAATTTATAGTTTTTGAAATAACTGACTTCAAAGTCAAAATTTATGAAAAAAAATTTTAAAAAATCACTTTGAGTACTATGTTTCTCGTGATTACAAATGCCAATAAAAAAAAATTAGATGCAGTTAGTTGCTTCAATAAATTTTTTATCAAACGATATAAATTACTTTTTTCTATGTCTTATAGTTTTTGAGATAATTGAAAAATAGTAAAACTATATTTCTTTTTTAAAATCAAAAAATTTTCTAATTTTAAAAGAAACTTTTCATATAAAAAATTTGCACCCCAAAGCTTATGAGCAGCTTAACCCTGCGGAAAAAGGGTTAAAATAATGAGCCCCGCGAAGCGGGCCATGCGGAAAGCTGTTGCATACGGAAATTAATTGCTACTTTCATATTTAGCATGAGCAGCTTAACCCTGCGGAAAAAAGGGTTAAAATAATGATTCCCCGCGAAGCGGGCCATGCGGAAAGCTGTTGCATACGAAAATTAATTGCTATTTTCATATTTAGCATGAGCAGCTTAACCCTGCGGAAAAAAGGGTTAAAATAATGAGTCCCCGCGAAGCGGTCCATGCGGAAAGCTGTTGCATACGGAAATTAATTGCTATTTTCATATTTAGCATGAGCAGCTTAACCCTGCGGAAAAAGGGTAAAAATAATGAGCCCCGCGAAGCGGGCCATGCGGAAAGCTGTTGCATACGGAAATTAATTGCTACTTTCATATTTAGCATGAGCAGCTTAACCCTGCGGAAAAAAGGGTTAAAATAATGAGTCCCCGCGAAGCGGGCCATGCGGAGAGCTGTTGCATACGGAAATTAATTGCTATTTTCATATTTAGCATGAGCAGCTTAACCCTGCGGAAAAAGGGTTAAAATAATGAGCCCCGCGAAGCGGGCCATGCGGAAAGCTGTTGCATACGGAAATTAATTGCTATTTTCATATTTAGCATGAGCAGCTTAACCCTGCGGAAAAAGGGTTAAAATAATAAGCCCCGCGAAGCGGGCCATGCGGAAAGCTGTTGCATACGGAAATTAATTGCTACTTTCATATTTAGCATGAGCAGCTTAACCCTGCGGAAAAAAGGGTTAAAATAATGAGTCCCCGCGAAGCGGGCCATGCGGAAAGCTGTTGCATACGGAAATTAATTGCTATTTTCATATTTAGCATGAGCAGCTTAACCCTGCGGAAAAAGGGTTGAAATAATGAGCCCCGCGAAGCGGTCCATGCGGAAAGCTGTTGCATACGGAAATTAATTGCACATAAGTACCTGTCTTATGAATTTTTATACTTTCACTAGTCTATTTCCTAACATTATTGTAAATTCGTACGTATTTCCATAATTTTTTGAAAATAATGCATACTTCAATAGTTTTACTATTTTTCAATTATCTCAAAAACTATAAGACATATAAAAAAGTAATTTATATCGTTTGATAAAAAATTTATTGAAGCAACTAACTACATCTAATTTTTTTTATTGGCATTTGTAATCACGAGAAACATAGTACTCAAAGTGATTTTTAAAAATTTTTTTTCGTAAATTTTGACTTTGAAGTCAGTTATTTCAAAAACTATAAATTGAAACCACTTCATTTAAAATTTGTTATAAAGTGCAAGTTTCTGGCTTTCATAAAAAGTATAAATTGTATCTGTAAGTTTTCCCGTTGTTCTACAATATTTTTTTTTAGATTTTAAGTAAATTTTTATAAAATTGCCCCTACCGCCTAAACGGGGGGAGATAAACCCCCCCTCCCATAGTAAAAAATGCTTGTATTGAACCCCTCCACCAAAAACCGTTATTATTTTTTGTCGCCATAGTTATCGTACTCGTGCCGTCCCTCGTTTACATGCAATAGTTGAGGGCATGAGTTGAGTTGAGTTGGAATTACATCTTGTGTGGAAAAGGTCGAACTGTCAAAAGTGTTGCCGCATGGAATTCAATTTGATCTCTTGTTCATTTTATGTTTTGAAAAAAAGAAAAGAAAAAGAGACTAAATAGAGGACAAAAAACAAAAAAAGGACAAAAAAAGAATTTTTGAAAAAAAGAGAGTGTAAAATAGATCTGAGTTCAGAAAGAGAACATGTTCTCTTTTAAAGAGATGTTCTGGAAACCCTAGCTGTATAACGGCAATATTTCACATTTTAAAGATATATTCCATGAAGTGCAAGTAATGGGCTTACAGTTTATGAATAATTCCTACGATTCAGGAATACGTTCTTTCACAATAGTGAAAAAAACAAGACTGTCACAAGAAGACTGTACAAAACAAGAAAGTGATGTTTCTTTTAATGAATTTGTTCTTAAAACATCAAATTTCTGTAACGGCGCTTTCATAGCCGCATTAAATTGATTTTTTTTTAATAATTGCATTATATTTTTATAGTTAATCTTTTTTATGCTCATATCACATTCACAAATGGATCCCAAGATGATTACGAAGAAAATACATATTATGTAGCCTATTTTTGCATGCATCAAATGAATGGATTTAAAAAGTAATTTTTCTTAAGATGTCCATTGCTCATGCTTATGAATGTGGTTTCAAGCATTGAACGATTTGTTACATGCAACAAATAAATAGTTACATGCGTTTTAAATAATCTTTCTTACAGCTTCGTGTTAAAATTTAAATGAAATTTTCATATTTCAAATGAAAATTTTCTTACTAGGATTTCCGAACAAAAACAATGTTTATGAATGTGGTGTCATGCATTGAATGATATTGTTATGTAACAAATACAAAGTGTCAAGAATTTAAAGTAACGTTTCATAAAACGTTAATCATGTTAATGAATGTGATTTCATATAATAAATCATTTTGTTCCTGCAATAAAAAAACATTTTCAAGAATTTTAAGAAATTTTTCATAAGACTTCACAATAAAATTTGTATGAATTGTTCTTATTTCAAATGTAAAATTTCATAATTTGATTTTCCAACAACAATTTCACTGCTTTGGATTTTATGAATGGTTTTTCATGCAAATCATGACTTGGTCATAAAACAAAAATTAATTTGTATGAATTCTTGCATTATTCATATAAATATTCTTTAAAAAGTTAATGATTTTGGCTGTATGATCAACATTCATAAGAAGAATGAACAAAACTTTTTTCAGTGTAGGTCATAAGAAAATTCGTGTCATAATATAAGTCAGTGAATATGTCGTAAGCAAACGAGGCAAGCAATGCAGTCAATTTCATTTTGTGTGCCACCAGTTAAATAAAGCAAATATGCACGGTAGACAAAATGAGCTTGAACTGTATTGCTGCGAGCTGACTTACGTTATGATATAAATAGAATAAGAGAATCAATAAAATTATTATTACTCAGAAAACAGGCCAGAGTAGTAGTCAATATAAAAAATCTCAACATTAAAGATTTTCATTGGTCCTTTGAAGCCTTTAAGGACAACAGAAGAAATTTAAGTATACAGTCCACTTAAAAAATAAATTAAAAAAAAAAGAGAAAACAATTCTTTTTTCATCATGTCATTCAAAAAAGCAGCAGTGAAACATGTCAAAATCGCCGAAGACATACAAAAACTATGGGCGAACTTCAAGAAAGATGGAGAGCCTCTACACTCATCAAAGTATTTCACAAAGAGGCTGTATATTTTGAAAAAACTTTGGAAAGAGTTTCAAGCGAACAATGAGTACTTGGAAGTCATGCGGAAGACATTAGATTAGATTTTTATTTTCTTACAAATTCAATACAATATGTGATACCCAAAATAATAAATTAACAATAAGTAAATACATAAGCTATTGAAGATGTTAGAAAACAATGGGACATTCTATATTAAATTACAATATAATTTGTATTAAATCCAAGAGCCAGCCTTTCAGTTTTTCAATGAAAAAAGCAGGAGTAGTAATAGTTCTCAAGAAAAAAGGAAGTTTACTAAAGCAACGAAGGGAGGAGACAGTAAAGAAATTACGATACGACATTGTACGAAATGAAGGTATAGCTAGAATATTTGAAGAGTTACCACGGAAATTATAGTTTGAAATTAGTCTAAGGTTACGGTTTCCAGACTTCATATAAAATGCTTTTAAGACTTTCAAACAGTACAAGTACAGTAACACAGGAAGAATTTTCAGCTCTTGAAATAGTATGAAGCTTTCTAGATGATTTCTAGATTTTTGACAGACTAGCTGTGC
Organism: Melanostoma mellinum; assembly: GCA_914767635.1. Lineage (NCBI taxonomy): Eukaryota > Metazoa > Arthropoda > Insecta > Diptera > Syrphidae > Melanostoma > Melanostoma mellinum. The sequence continues at coordinate 100,019,131 of OU612059.1, forward strand.
CCGCGACTTCGTCCGCTTGATATAGCGACTTTCGGCAGCATTCTTAATTTTTTAAGGCTACTTATTTTGCAAATAAGACACATTCATGCGTTTTAGTAAACTACCTATTGCTATATTATTTTATTTAAGTATATGTTTGCACACGACGTTCTTATTTTTTCCACCTTTTGCGAAATAAAAAGCTTTTGTGGGATTGATGCACGTGATTCTGCCACATAAAGTAGCCATGGGATTTGTTTCTAAACGAACACCTGCAACTTAAAACCTCTGAGCCTTATTTATAATGACAAATCAGTGAGAATTAAAGGAAAACGGGGAATCAAAACGTTTTCTCCTTTTGTCGTTCCAGTCATTATTAAAATTTTCAAAGTGTCGCATCCCAGATGTGTAATTTGTAGCTGTGTATAATAACTCATTATTGGATTACTGGAAAACCAATTTGCTGCCACTCCTAATAATCCTTAAAAAACTGAGAAACTCTATAGAGTATGATGTCACTTGCTCAGTGTCCATAATATTGTCTATTGATAGACATTCGCCAACATCCCCCAATACGTCAAAAATAATTTATTAGTTTATTATGGTTAACTATCTCATTAGTCGGCGCCGAAATCGACCTTTCACACAGCCATTCCCGATTGCCAATTTTATTTGAAGATCAAGATAGACATTTCTTCTCAGGTCAAATTTATTTTCGAAACACCAACAGACAAAGGTAATTTTGGATTTGTAATATTAGTATGGATGTCATCTTCGGGTTCTAGACTATCTCTGTACCAAAATTCATATGAATCGCTTCAATAGATTGGGCTGTAAATATAAACAAAGAAAAGCAGACAGACAGAGTTAATCTCGGATTTATAATGTTACTATAGTCTTCCATTCCCGTGGGAATATGAGGGCCGCTTCCGGAGGATGACTTAAAGTTTATATTACTCGGGAATAGTGTAGTATTCTAACAGTGGACATTTTTTGAAATGGGTGCTGTATTTTCCAAGTTCCCGTTCCCAGGGATAAAACATATTGCATAACATATATGTCCATCCTCAGGTTCTAGACTGTTTGGGCAGTAAATAATAACAAAGAGAAATAGGCAGATTGATCTAACTTCGGACTTATAATATTAGTAATGACTCCCGTTCCCGTGGAAACATGGTGACCGTTCCCGTAAGGAACATGGGGATGAGTAAAAGTTTATGTTGCTTGGGGATTATGGAGCATTCCAACGGTGGAAAAATTTTTGAAATCGGTGCTGTAGTGTCAAAGTTCCCGTATATGTTCCTGCTCCCGTGAGAATATAGGGACAAAATATATAGCCTATGTCCTTCCACAGGTTATGAACAATCTTTGTACAAAATTTCATTTAAATCGGTCTATTAGTTTGGGCGGGAGGATGGTAACATAGAAAAGTGAACAGATAGAGCTACTTTTGCATTTATAATAATAGTGAGGACCGGTTCCCGTTTGAATATTCGAATGAAAGCAAGCCTTTTTCCGTCCTTAATTTCAGAACAATCTTTTTTGAAATGGGTGCTGTATTTTCCAAGTTCCCGTTCCCATGGGAATACAGGGTTAAAACATATTGCATAACATATATATCCATCCTCAGGTTCTAGACTGTCTCTGTACCAAAATTCATATAAATAGGTTCAATAGTTTGGGCGATGGGCGGTTAATGGTAGCAAAGAGAAATAGACAGACAGATTTAACTTCGGACTTATAATATTTGTAAAGACTCCCGTTCCCGTGGAATCATGGTGACCGTTCCCATAAGCAATATGGGGATGAGTAAAAGTTTATGTTGCTCGGGGATTATGGAGCATTCCAACGGTGGAAGTAGTGTCAAAGTTCCCGTATATGTTCCTGCTCCCGTGGGAATATAGGGAAAAAATATATAGCCTAAGTCCTTCCTCAGGTTCTGAACAATCTTTGTACAAAATTTTATTTAAATCTTTTATTAGTTTGGGCGGGAGATGGTAACATAGAACGACGGATAGACAGAGCTACTTTCACACTTATTATATTAGTAAGGACTCCAGTTCCCGTAGGAATATGTGAATGAATTAAAGTTTATGTTACTCTGGGATAGTGAAGCATTCTATCGGTGGATAAATTTTTGAAGTCGGTGTTGTAGATTCCTTCTTCAGGTTCTAGACTATTTCTGTACAAAATTTCATTTAAATCAGTTCCGTAGTTTGGGCAGGAGACGGTGACATATAAAGACAGACAGAGTGACGTTTACATTTATAATATTAGTTAGGATTACTCTAATCGCTTTTTTCTGAAGAATTAACAATGGTTTTATTTTGTTAAAATATGTTCCGCCCCAGCAAACTATACCATACTGAAGTTTAGAATGAAAAATTTCAAAGTAAATGGTTCTCAATAGATCTGTTGAAACTATGTTTTGAAGGTGATAAAAATATCTTATCGTAGAGCAAAAATACTTTCTAAAATTAATGGTATGGTTTATAAATTTCATATTTCAGTCAATGTAAGTCCTAAGTTATACTCACTTACTCTTTCTACTAGGAAACAATTATCACAACAGTTATCATGGCCTTTAAATGATTCTTTCACATTTGATGAACTACGAACTGGTAGTTTGAATTTCTGACATTCATTAGCATGAAAGAAAAACTCAACATCGAAGTTATCTATAGTAGATAAAACAAAACCTTAGTTTTTGAGCTAATTATAAGCTTATGTTCAGCAAACCAAACTCTCAGTAAATGGAGATCCCAATTAATATCGGATATAAGGTTAAACCGATTATTTGAACCATACGATAAAGCCATATCAATACCGAATGCAGTAGGTTTTCTCTCAAAGTTGAGTAAAAAGTGCGAATTAATATAGACCATTAACAAAATTGGCCCGAAAACAGATCCTTGCGGAACACCTAAATGAAGGTATCCCTTTTCACTCCTTATTCTATCCACTTTCACTTTTTGACTTCTATTCTTAAGGTATGAGCTAAACCAATTCAGCATAAAACCACGAAAGCAAGCTTTTTCAAGTTTTCTTAATAAACAATTATGGTTAACCATGTCAAATGCTTTTGTGATATCAACAAACATACTTGTAGTACATTAACTACTATCTAAATTAGACATAATTTGGTCACCGAATTATATCAAAGCATCTTCAGTAGATTTTCCACTAAGAAGTCCGAATTGAACCGGATTAAAAAACTTTGTTCTGGTTAAAAAACTAATCATTCTCTTTTTCAAAAATCTTGTAAAAACTGGAAGGAGGGAGATGGGTCTGTACTTGCTCATGTCAAAAGAAAAACCTTTTTTAAAAAGAGGAACAATATCAGCACACTTAAGAGGTTCAGGAAATACACTTGCCAGAACACAACGGTTAAAGATGAAAGCTAAAACATCAGCAATTAAATATGCAATATTCTTGACAATGATGAATTGGACTTCCTTAAACTTCCAATAGCCTTAATAATTTCAAGTGATGATATAGTCTCAAAAACAAAACTATTATTTGTCAGCAATAGAAATAAAGAAAGTATTAAAAGCATTAGCAATCAAATGCTTATCAGTGATATCACAACCATTAATATTAATAACATTAGGAGCTTTTGACATAATGGTTCTTTTAATCAAGCTATTAACTAATGACCTCTCTTTTTTCAAATCACCCTTAGCATTCATTTCGATAACACAAATTACTGCAAATTGGGATTTCCCTTTTAAGTTCAGCACATACATTTTTATATTTACGTTTAAGTAATTCATTACTAGGATTCTTAAAGCATTTTTGCCTAAGTCTGCTTTTACCCTTAACTTTGTTTACTAAACGATTACTGATCCATGGTTTCAATTTCTTATAATGTTTTTTGGGTAGAGTAAGGTTAGTACAGTTTGAAATATGATGATCAAGACAGTCGACAAATTTTGTATAAGAAGTTGATTCATCTAGACATGAGTAGGAGTACATATCTTTCCAAAACTCATACAGCAGGACATATTTTAAATTTGAGAAATCAATAATACGTATTTTACTAGTCGGCAAACTTTCAGATTGACATTTTTGATTAGTTTTATTTATAAGCAAGCTCGTCATATAGTGATAAGTTTGACATTTTATCATTAGATCATTTATCATTAGATCAAGCACAAGCGATTCACATTCAGAAACAGACATTTTACTGAATATGGTCTAAGCAACTACTAAATACTTTACTTGTTGGCTCATTAATAAATGAAAAACGGCCATGTGAGGCTAAAAGAGATAAACAATTAGAAGTAAATTCATTATTCTCAAGAATATCAATATTCATGTCTCCCAAAATAATCAAGTTCTTAGAATGTTCATTTTCTAACAGAGCAGAAAATTCCTCCATAAAATAACGAACATCAAACGAATGCAGTCTATATAAGCAATATATGACGTAAACATCATTATTAATTTCAATGGTCACTCTTAAAATATCAGCACTTTTAAAATTAACGCAAGTAAAATAAACTGCTTAAAATTCATCTTTAACAAAACATCCAACTCCTCCAGATGCATTGGTTTTAGATATAAATTTAAATCCAGGTAAGCTATAATCATCTTTTTCGAAACTATAAATTCAAAGGAGGTGGTGCATACTTGGGCCCAGGGCGTACACCTATGAGACTAGAACCAAATGAAAGCTTACGTTCAGCCCAATCAGCCTGCCAAATATTTTTGAATTCGGTTTTGGTGATTTTGAGATAATTAGACTTGAAGTTGAGCGCCGGAAATGGGAAAAATCTGACATTTCTGCATATAATTACTTATATCTCGAAAAGCATAGCACGTAGGACAATGATTTTGGTATCATATGAAAGATCATAAAAATCTTTCATTTCGTTCAAAATACAGTTTTCAAAATGCCTTATATTTCGAAAAAAACAGACCTAAAAGTTGTTTGAAAAGAAACATTTTCGTTGACGTTTGCCAGCCAATATCTCGAAAAAATCACTGATGACCTATAATTTTTTTGGCACCACTTTAATCCTTAATTGGTAAGCTTTAATTTTATATATAATTACGCTATCATACATAAAGCATTTCACGTACATTATACACAATTCCAAAAAAAAAATTAAACAAAAAACATGTTCCACAGCAAATGCATTTTTTCATTTAATTTTTCGCAGTTCCTACTTTGTTTTTTACTAAACATAAAAACAAAATACATTTTAATGCTGCAAATGAGAAAAAAAATGACTAATCTTCGTTTAGATCTTTAGCTACTTGAGCCAATGAAACACAATTATATATATTTATTGACAAATGTTTAATTTTTTATTATATAAGTTAATGAACGATTTAACTTGAAAATATGTAAAAGCAGGAGAGTACAAAAACACTAGTTGACCGGTTGAAAATGCGCAACAAAAGTGAACAGAAAAAGCAACTACGTCGTTGTTCGGCAGTTGAGCAATATTCAAATTCTCCTTATGACATCTAGTGGTGAGTTTGGTACTGCGGTTTAAATTGGCTGAACGCCGCAAGTCGCCACATTACTCCCCCTCCAGTGACGAAGTTACGAAATAATCTCAGATGTCAAATCGTACTTTCCTTGGAACATCTGTTTTGTGTTTTGATGTTGTAGAATTAATTTTTGTTGAAATCGGAAAATGTTGTTTTCTGTTCTCGTTAGAATTAATTTGCTGAAGACGTTGTGCTCGTATTTGTTGGAGATGTTGTGCTTGTTCCTGTGATTGTGGCTGATGACGAACGCTGGAAAAATGTTGAACGGTGGCTGTTGTGTTCCCAGGAAGAATATACGCTGGTTTGAGTCGTTCTGTCGAAACGTTGATTATTCTTCCATGTGCATTTATTTGGAATAAACGTTCATTAATTCTTTTAATCACAGGATGCGGGCCAGTGTATGGTTGTTCCAGCGGTTTCTTGACGGCATCACAGCGAAGGAAAACATGTGAACATTTGTGGAGGTCAGGCGAAACGAAGAGCGTTTTGTTGTTGGCATGGTTGGATGCGGCTGACGACCGAAATTTGCGCATGGCCTCTCGATGCTTCTGGACAAATATCTGTGGGTCGGATACAATGTTCTGGTTAGCGAAAAACTCACCAGGTATTGTTATATTTGTCCCATAGAGCATCTCTGCTGCTGAAGCCTTAATTTCGTCCTTATAAGTTGTCCGTAGTCCCAATAGTACTGTAGGAAGTGCCTCGACCCAGTTAGTTTGTTCGTGGCACATGAGGGCGGCTTTCAAAGAACGATGCCATCGTTCCACTAGTCTGTTTGATGCGGGATGGTAAGGTGAAGTTCTGATCCTTGTTGTTCCGATCATCCTCATGAGTGATGTGAAAAGCGCAGACTCAAATTGAGTGCATTGGTCGGTATTTAATGTTGTTGGCGAACCGAATCGAGCAACCCATTTGGTATAGAACGCTGTTGCGACAGTTTCAGCACACATGTCTTGAAGTGGTACTGCTTCTGGCCATCTGCTGAATCGGTCGATCATGGTCAAACAATATTTGTTTCCTTTGCAGAGTGGAAGGACGATCAGGTCGATGTGTACATGTTGAAAACGTTCATCTGGTACATCAATTGACTCAGGAAGTTGTCGAGTGTGTCGATGTACTTTCGAGCGTTGGCATTGGACGCAAGTACGAGACCACTCCAATGCGCCCTTCCTAATGTTTGGCCAAACGAATTTTTGCCTGAGTTGGCGGCTGGTTGTCCTTCCACTTGGATGGGAAAGACCGTGCACTGAGTCGAAGGCTTTTCGACGTAGAGTTGCAGGAACATATGGCCGAATAGAGTTGTCCGTTGTGTCACAGTAGATTTTTACTCCTGGTTCTAAAGTTATCTTGGTTAATTTTAGGGATGTTTTCCCTGACCTTAGAATGTCGCGCAGTTCCTCATCCAGTAGTTGTGAAAGGTGTAGTTCACGTTGGTCGAATTGCAGCGGCATTGATATAGCATTGACTCGTGACAAGGCGTCGGCTACTATATTGTCTTCACCGGGCAGATAGACGAGGTCTGTCGTAAACTGTGATATAAAATCCAGTTGCCTCAAGCGTCGTTGAGGAGCCTTGTCCGAGCGCTGTTGAAATGCATATATCAATGGCTTGTGGTCTGTTTGTACTACGAAGCGTCGCGTCGACCATCTAAAATGTGTTTGAAGAACTGAATGGCAAGGTAGATAGCCAGAAGTTCGCGATCGTAAGTGCTGTAGCGACTTTGTGCACTTGCTAGTTTGCAGGAGAAAAATCCAACTGGTTGACTTAGGCCATTTCCTTTCTGCTCCAACTTGGCACCGACTGCTATGTCCGAAGCATCAGTTGTTAGTACCAGTGAGGCTTGATGGTTGAAGTGCGTCAGCATAGTTGTTTGCTTCAAGCTGTTTTTGCACTGTTGAAACGCTTCTTCTGCCAAGGGGGTCCATGGAACTGGCCGCTTGTCGTTTTTCTTGGAATCCTTGATGAAATTATTCAGGGGTGCTTGCATATGAGCACAGTTCGGAATGTAGCGGCGGTAGTGGTTTATAATTCCAAGAAAACGACGTAGCTCGACTATGGTAGTTGGCTTCGAATAGTTGGATATGGCTTCAACTCTGTCTTCTGATGGTCTGCAACCAAGGTTGTTGATGCTGTGTCCTAAATAGGTGACTTCAGTCTTCGCGAACAGGCATTTTTTGGTGTTGATGATGAGGCCATGTTCTTGAAGTCGTTTGAGGACTTGAACCACATGTTGTTGATGATCTTGTTCTGAGTTGGAGGCGATCAGAATGTCATCAATATAGCAGAAGACGAAGTCTAAACCACGAAGTACCATATCCATGTGTCTTTGGAATGTTTGAGTTGCATTCTTGAGTCCGAATGGCATGACAACAAACTCAAACAAACCAAAGGGAGTTGTGACCGCTGTTTTTTCAATGTCCTCGGGTGCCATTGGGATCTGATAATAGGCCTTGTCGAGATCCAGGATGGAAAAGTGGGTTTTGTTATAGAGATTTTCCGTGAAATCCATTATGTGTGGTATCGGATATCGATCTGGTTGTGTTTGGGCGTTCAACCGTCGATAGTCACCACAATATCTCCATCCACCCGTCTTCTTTTCCACCAGATGTATTGGACTAGCCCAAGGACTGCTGGATACGCGACAATATCCCTTCCTCACAAAGTCCTCGAAGTCGGTTTTGGCTTGCTTCAACTTGTCTCCGGTGAGTCGTCGTGGACGTTCAGCAACTGGTCGACATGTGGTGATTATGCAGTGTTGCATGCTGTTGGACTTCGACTTTGATCCAGAATTGTCACTGTTGGCCAGGATGAATTCGTTTACCAGACGGATGTAGGGTTCAGGTCCATTAATGGACAACAGTCTGGTGACGTCAGATGCGAGAATTTGTCCTGGCACAGTTAGTGACGTTGTTTTGTCCATAATCCTTTTTCCTTTGAGGTCGATTAAGAGGCCGTAGTGAGCAAGCAGGTCTGCTCCAATTATCGCTGTTTTGACGTCTGCGATGATGAAAGGCCACGTTATTGCTCTCCGGAGGCCGAGGTTCAATGTGAGGGTTGTGTACCCATACGTGTTGATCGGTGAGCTGTTGGCGGCGAGAAGTGTTGTCTCCGTTTTGTTGTTGTTGCAATCTCTGGATCGGGGTAGGACGCAGATGGTGGATCCAGAGTCGAGAAGGAACTTTTGGTTCGTTTCCTTTTCGAAAACATAAAGTCGGCATTCTCGGTTGAGATGTTGTTGACTTTTGTCACCCGCCTTTGGTAACAACAGGCTCGCTAGTTTTTTGGAGCGAAACTGCAAGGCTTGGTGCATTTCCGCGCATCATCGCCGATTTTCTTATGGAATAGCATGGACGTCCTTCTTTTGATTGTGCACTTCGTGATCTGGAGGTCGATCGGCTTTTTGACTGCACTCGGCTTCTGTTTTGGCCGAGTTTGAGATTTTGCACTAATGCAGTCAAGTTGGAGAGAGTAGTCTCGATCTCCGTTAGGCGTCGTTCAAGGGCAGTGTGGGCTCGAGGCTCCTCGTTGGCGACCTCAGCAGAGAACACAGAGCTTGGTGCTGCTGCCATGTTATCCATGATTTTGTCGGCTATTTTCGACAGTGCTGTTAGGTCGATTTTGCTGCATGCAGAAAGAATGCCACGGACGTGGTTTGGCATCCTTGACATCCAAATTGTCGACAGCATCTCGTCTGGTACATTTTCCCCTGCTAATCTCCTCATTTCCCTCAGAAGACTTGAGGGGCGTTTGTCTCCAAGCTCCAGTGACGTCATTAGTCGATTCAGTTGTCGCTCCTTGGACTCAGTGAAACGTGAAATCAATTGGGTCTTAAACGCCAGATATTTGTCCTGTTCTGGAGGTTTCTGGATCAAATCAGACACTTCAATCAGGATTTCTGGATCCAACGAAGCGATAATGACTTTAAAGCGGCTGTTGTCGGACACAATTCTGTTGTTGTGGAATTGCGCTTCGATTTGGAGGAACCACAACGCTGGATTAATTTTCCAAAATGGCGGAATTTTTATATTTTTTATTGCTGCTATTTCCATAAGCTCAGTTGGTATTTCTGCAGCAGGAATACTTGCTGCTGAGCCAGCTGCATCGTCAATTTGTGGAGTCGCCATTTTGAGATGTGGAAAAAACAGAAATAATTTTTTTGGCCTTAGTTTTGGACGAATAAAAAATTGTGAGAGATCACGTCGGGGTCACCACTTTAGCTACTTGAGCCAATGAAACACAATTATATATATATATTGACAAATGTTTAATTTTTTATTATATAAGTAAATGAACGATTTAACTTGAAAATATGTAAAAGCAGGAGAGTACAAAAACACTAGTTGACCGGTTGAAAATGCGCAACAAAAGTGAACAGAAAAAGCAACTACGTCGTTGTTCGGCAGTTGAGCAATATTCAAATTCTCCTCATGACATCTAGTGGTGAGTTTGGTACTGCGGTTTAAGTTGGCTGAACGCCGCAAGTCGCCACAGATCTATCAAAATACCATCCAAAAACAAAGCTGGTGCTATATTCATTGCTTCCTGGTGTCTTGCGTAACCCAAATACCATAAAATACTCATGACATGATCGCAAAAACCAACAGTCCTCATTCCAACGAGACAGTTACAATAGTTAGCTTTTATTGCGTTCGAACTATGTGCTACGTTTGCATCGCTATTCACCAAGATGTAAGTGAGATACACTTTTCTACTTACATGCCTGGATTTGATTCGCCCTCGCAATAAAAAGTTATTGTTGCCTATAAGACTATTATGAGCAGTAGAGGTAATTCGCATCCGATCTTCGCAGACTTCGATTGTATAGGTTCCCTGGTCTTTTAAATGTTCACCACAGAAGAATCGAGCCTGGTTTATTTGGTAATATCCCAATGATATCATACGAAGTTCTTGAATAGTGAGTTGTGGGAAATTACTTAAATTCGGGATATTACCATCGATGCGGCTGAACATGGCTCTGGTTCTGTTAAGATTATTTTCTCTTACAAAGGCACCTAAATAATTAGGAGTATTAAAACGATTTAAAGCCAGTTCTAGCAGAACGTTCGCATCAGCACTATCTTCAATGGTTGGATGAAACTTATTAAGAATTGCAGCTGCAACTTTGAAGTCGTCCATCAAATGACAAGCAGCTAGATTAAAAAAATCCTGCCGAAATAGTTTTAAATCCCTTTTAAATCGTCCGTTCACGACTTCAACGACCCATCTGACCATAGTTACACACCTGAATCTATTGAAAGATACCTTCAGCAACGGATTCAGCCATGTAAGTCTTATATCCTTGAGATTCAAGATGTGGGATTGCATCTCTGTATCCTCTGTCCAAAATAAAAACATCGTTTTGTCTAAAGTATTGCCTGAACGTTCCATAATCGTCTCTGAACAGATGTTTCATTATGTTAGCATTAGATACAGTTGCAGCATAAGGTCCTATAACGTCCAGGATATACCCATCACAGCATGTGATCACAAAAGGCTTAACTAGATTTTGATACTTATGTAGGCTGTATGATTGTTTCTGGAAGCCGTAGTTTGAAATTCTTTGAAGGTACACATATGTTCCATCGCAAATGACTATAGATGGACGAAATTGTGAATTACTTGTTTTTGTGTCACTACATAATTTACTCACAAGCCAACAATCAGATATCAATGAATTAGGACTAACGGTCGCGGACTTGTATGTTTAAGCTTGGTACCTAGCAACCAGTTCTTTTAGATTTGTTTTTGGATGGTATTTTGATATAGATCTAAACGAAGATTAGTAATTTTTTTTTCCCATTTGCAGCATTAAAATGTATTTTGTTTTTATGTATAGTAAAAAGCAAAGTAGGAACTGCAAAAAATTAAATGAAAAAATGCATTTGCTGTGGAACATATTTTTTGTTTAAAATTTTTTAGGAATTGTGTATAATGTACGTGAAATGCTTTATGTATGATAGCGTAATTATATATCAAATTAATGCTTGCCAATTAAGGATTAAAGTGATGCAAAAAAAATTATAGGTCATCACTGATTTTTTCGTGATATTGGCTGGCAAACGTCAACGAAAATGTTTCTTTTCAAACAACTTTTAGGTCTGTTTTTTCGAAATATAAGGCATTTTGAAAACTGTATTTTGAATGAAATGAAAGATATTTATGATCTTTCATATGATACCAAAATCATTGTCCTACGTGCTATGCTTTTCGAGATATACGTAATTATTTGCAGAAATGTCAGATTTTTCCCATTTCCGGCGCTCAACTTCAAGTCTAATTATCTCAAAATCACCGAGACCGAATTCAAAAATATTTGGCAGGCTGAACGTAAGCTTTCATTTGGTTCTAGTCTCATAGGTGTACGCCCTGGGCCCAAGCTCCATAGAAATATGCACCACCTCCTTTCTGAAACAAAAACTACATCTGGAACATAACAAAAAGACTCAAGATGAGTCACCAGTTCATTAAAATTAGCTCTTAAGCTCCTGACATTCTGATGTACAATGAAAAATTTATTATTAAGAAAAGATCTTTCATAATAAACTTTATCAACATTTAAGTCACTGTTTTTGTTAAGAAAAAAAGATTCATCTATAAAATCAATTTCTTCATCCATTATTATTTTACTTTGTTTAAATTGATTAAAGTTGTTCTTAATAAGCAAGATCGTTAAATGATTTAATAGAAATTACTTTTTTTCCCTCAATTTTCCTAACTAGAATTTGATTATTTTTATACTAAACATATTTTGCTTACCTCTGTTTACAAATTTCCTTAGCTTTCATAAATAGAGCTTGTGTATACTTAGTCAAAGAGTTATTTATGAAGATCCCCTCTGATGCTCTCTTGCTTCTGCTGATGTTGTTGCTGCTGCGGCTGTTGTCACCGTTGCAATTTACGTTACTGCTGCTGCTGCTGCTGTTTTTTTTTTTATTTTTTTTTTTTGAATTTTATTGATTTGACTGCTCGATGCAAATGAGTTAAGATTTTTTTGTTCTTTGTTCTTGCACTCAAGATTCCCTGTTTCGTTGTTAAATTCGAGAATATAACACTTATAATGGTTGATTTGATTTGGCTTGATGAGTGGCGCTCAGCTTTGTTGTTTACGTTTTTACAATGCATTTCTCTATATCACTATCACAGAGAGTAATGTTTAAGGCTTTAGAAAAAATTTCTTTTGTCATTACCAAGCAATTGGAGTTATTTACGTAAGGAACACCAACAATATAGATGTCACTAACTAGTGTCAGTTGTTGTTGTTGCCAATTGAGCCTTCTTTCAAGAGATCCAAATGAACTTGATTTGGATCGCATTGTTTACCTGCAACAGCAGTTATCAAAGAAACAGCCGACCACGACAGATGCAGACGAAAGCAACACATATATACATTACTATTCAAGAAAGCAGAGGGTATCAAGATCGCCTTCAAGCGTTTGACTAGCAACTTAGACCTAAATCAAAAAAACTGATGGCTGTTGACGAGGAGATCATGTTGTCAGAGGATAGTGAACGCAGGCAGCAGCACGCGGACAACTTGATAGAACTGGGACAAAAATACGAAGAAGCATACATTCAACTCAAAGAAGCGGAACGTCAACGGCAGCATCAAGACATCCCAAAAACAACAACCCATCGAAAGATTAGACTTCCAGCCATCTGTATACCATCCTTCAGCGGAAAGTATGAAGGGTGGACTCCAAAGTAGAACAAAGTAGAACGGATTCAATACCTAAAGACGAATCTAAAAGGCGAAGCAGCAAGAAATATAAGCCATCTGTCACCTACAGCTTGCAACTATGAAACGGCTATAGAATTGCTAACAAGGCGATTTCCAAATCCTGCGGTTTTAGTCAGCAATTATATACGAAAATTGCTCACCTTGAAATCAGTTCGAAATGAAAATGCATTCGACTTAAAAACCTTAATGGATTCATCAAGAGAAGTCTTATACGGGATCAAAAATCAAGGGGTTAACGTAAGCTCCTGGGATCCAATCATATTTCAGTTACTGTGCCCGAAGCTGGACCCTGAGTCAAGAAAACTTTACCAACAGTCCAGAGGAACATCTTCAGAAATTCCTAAGCTGTGTGATTTGTTTGAATTCATTGAGGGAAGATTTCGAGGCCTAGAAAGTAGCTGTGAGGGAAATCTGGATCATCAGCATCAACCCTAAAGATATCCAACCTCATTCTCATTAGGAAACTATGAACTCAAGATATCCAACCACAAAACATCTTTTGACCACCTAACAAAGCAAAAATGTGTTGTTTGCAGCGAAGCCCATCAACTGTACAATTGCAACAAGTTTATGACTTATGAGTATGAAGCCGCATAACCGGTTGGATGTGGTGCTTTACAACGGGGCTGAAATAAACAGAATCGACAACTTCATGATAAAACTGACTCGGGGTCACACTGAAAGGACGATGTTTTCGAACAATGGCCTGATATTTGGGGCTTAACCCCCAATATAGAATATAATTATGGAGAGCACACTTTTCAGTGGATTTGTCCCACCGGAGGCTTTCCTCTATTTTGACATGATAGGTTTGATACAGGACAGATTGCCGGTTCCGTTAATCTACCACGTCTGCCGTAAGTCCGTAGAACGACGGCTCCTTTACTACCGTGACGTCGCCGCAGTAGGCGGAGAAGTTGAAGAGCTCTTCCGGTTCAGTAGGGCGGTTTCAGATCGCGATCGACTGGACGTTATTAAAACATCAAAACTATTCTGGTGGTTGTCTGAGCAACATATGGAAAATGTTAATGATACGAGTCGCCAATGGCTGGCTTACAAAGGGCACAGTGGCAAAAAAAAAATTTTAAAACGAAAAAAAAGTAAAAAATACAAAAATCCAAAAAAAAAATTATAAAATAAAGCTGCGTCGAAAATCAAAAAAATTGTAAAAAATTAATAAAACCAAAAAAAAATTTAAAAACTAAAAGCGGCGTGAAAACCCCAAAAACATAGAAAAAACACAAACAAAAACCGGAAAAAGATTATAAAACAAAAATAATAATAATGATAGCATGTAAGTAGTTATGAAAGATAAAAAATAAAAATGAATTTGAAACTGAAAAAACTGTGGTGCAAGCATCAAAACTGTGTTTTAACTGTTTGGCAGGTGAGGCTGCAAAATATGTACACGACAACATAACACCCTACTTCATATTCCCCAAAAAGACAATGTTGCAGATCCAAAAATAAACGGAACATCAAACAAAATTGCTACTGCCTGTCACAACAACAGGATGGTACTTTTAGCAACAGCTATGGTAAACTTATCTGTTGGAGGCAAAAATACAACCATACGCGCACTGATTGATCAAGGGTCTCAATCGTGTTTCATTACAGGAAAATTAGCTTGCCAATTAACCAGTAGTGACAACCTCGACAAAAACAAGTTATAGTACAGAGTACACTAACTTCATTTATTAGTGTATGTTGTAAGGATGACGACCTGAAAAAATTTTGGGAACAGAAGATGAAATGTGCGAAGACCACTTCAGAAGTACTCACTATAGAGATGACACAGGACGTTATGTTGTCAAATTAACACTGTTAAAGGACATCATAGTCTTGGGGGACTCACGCAAAATGGCATTAAAAAGATTCTTTAATTTGGAGCAAAGATTGGCAAAAAATAAAAGTCTTCAACATGACTATGTAAAACTCATCAAGAAATATATAACTCTTGGCCATATGGAGGAGGCATCAGCCGTAAATACTGGCAAAACGTATTATCGTCCACATCATGGAGTGATGAAAAGATTAGATTAGATTAGATTAGATTACACTAGGAAATTTCCAAAAATTCACTACTGAAAATGCTGCCTTTTCCTCAGGGAAAAGTAGCTGCACTAGTGCATTTTATACTGAATCCTTTGCTGAATTTAACATGGGCTTGTCATTGGCAAGAAGCACCTGCACACTTTCTCGATGAATGAGATGTAAGGAAATCACAACACCCATGGCATCTTCGTTTTCATAGCCTGAAAAAAACTGGTTCTATGTGTGTAATTTGAAATTTGGGAATTTGTGACAGAAATGTGTTCTGAGGAGAAAGAATGCATTTGGGAGAACACATAGATTATGGAAATAATGAATGCATTTGAGAAATAAGCGTTTGTATACTTTATTACATTTTAAATAATATTCAGTAATTATAGTATTTAGAAATTGTAATACAGTTTTCATTACTATTTAATAAATACAAAAAGAATATTATTAAAAAGAATAGATAATGATGATAGCGACTTATGATTTCATTCTTAGGTTTCTTCTCCTGTTCATTTGAGATCTAAATTAAAGAATATATGAATTATTTCAAAACCATGAAATAGAATCTAATGAATTTACCATTACTGAATTATTCTCCTTGTCCTTTGTTGTTTATTTGATACATCTATTGTAGTTATATGTACATATAAATTACACAACTATGCCTTGCTTAATCACAAAATTGAAACTAAATCCAAGCATTGTATATGAAAACTATAGTAATATTACCGGACCCCTTTTTCTAGGGACATTAATGTTCGTTTGGTGGCGCTGTTCGGATGGGGAAAAATTGCTACTCAGAGAATCAGCTGACGTGCGCATGGTGGAATGTATATTTTTAGGCGGGGATTTTGTATGAGTTTGAAAGGAAGGGATATATGTTTCAATTTAAAGGAATGTACATACCAGAACCGGTTTATAGAGGACACAACGAACAAGGATAACCAACAAAAACATACGATGGAGAAGTTGACTTGACATATATTTTGAGATCGGTAGAATGTGCAAAAAGCAAAAAGCAAGTAGCAAGGTGCCTGTGGTATTGCTGGTTGCTGTTTGCAAGTTTGAATTTTTTTCGAATAGAAAATAATACAAAAGTGGAAATATTTTACTGGGACTTACAAATTGAAATTTTTTCATTATCTCTGCCTATAGTATTTGAAAATGATTTAGATTAGGTAATATAAAAATTAATAGGGGTACTTTATGGCAGATAGGTTGCTTCAATTTTCATTTGAAAAAACGTTAGGAAATTACTTTTTGTAGTAGTAAAAATTTAAGCAAATAAGGGATGCGCAGTATCATTGATCAAGAAACTAAAGTGTTATAGACATTTGGGCTGGTGGCGAACTTGTTGTATCCGTTCCAACTTAGGAGTTTTCGTTGCAAGCTATTGCTTTCACCATTGAGTGTAGAAAAGTGAATGCTGCGCCACCGTGATCCTCAGGTTCACAACTTTCTTAAATTTGTTAGTATCTTCGATAATCCACTTGTTGCTGTGGATGAGGGAATGCTAGTACGCCGGCGGATATATAGATGGCCTTCTGGCACCGTTACTGGGGCCCTACTCTGTATTTCGTTTCGAATCGTTAGTCTATTCGAAAGTGATTTTCGATCCGATTATGAATTCGTACTCTGTATTTCGTTTTCGAATCGAAAAAAAAGTACTTGTTAATATTTTCATTAACGGAATAGATTTGCGAAGTCTTGAAACATTTCTCAAGATATCTGTCAAATCAAGCAAAAAAAATAATATCAAAGCAAATTACAAACAAGTAAAAATATAAATAAATGAAATAAAAAAATCGTTTTCGGATTTGCCGTTCCGAAAGTGGTAGATTCGAATCCGCTTTAGAAATAAAGAGTACAAAATATTCGTTTTCGGAAATGTTTGCTTTCGAAACGAATTACAGAGTAGGGCCCCTGAAATCGATAATAAATACTATAGATTCTACATACAATGATTATGGTACATATAAGAAAGAAATAAAGTCGATAGTAGAAAGCGTACGTGAGGTTTTTCACAGGGTGTTTCATGAAAAGAAAAATATTAATAAAAAATAAATAATATTATTTCAATAAGAGAAAACATGAACATTTAACGATAATATAACTTAATAAAGTGCCAAATGCAATTTTTGTCTACAACTTAAACAGAAACAAATTAAATGCATAAAGAAAATAATGGTATGTACTAGCTAATGTATTTTTTTCCACATCACCCAGGAGGTAAAATACAGGATGCGTTTTTTGAAGTGAAAACTTCTTTAGGCGTTGGCACTTTTGCGATGGGGGTAAAGCAATGAATTCGCGACCGACACCATTTTTTGGCTCATTGTATTTCGTATGTAAATTCGTCATAGCCCAGCGTCTCAGGTTCGATTCCCAGCAATGACTTCCATTTTTTTATTTATTTAAAGTGAAAACATAAACAAAAATTGTGGCCACGGCTGGGACTCGAACCTGAGACCCTTAGTCTAATAGCCATCGACTCTACTATTCAGCCAAGAAACTCATTAATTTTGAGCTGCTAAATGACTTCAAAGAATGAAATAGCAACATTACCTAGTATACTTACCGACTCGGAGAAATACAGAGAAGAAAGAAAGGAATTGAATTGAAGGACAGAGAAAAATCTATTCCACGCAGAAAAAATAAAAAGCACCAAATATTTTACTACCATTTCAATGAAGTGGATGAGTGAAGCTGGAATCATGGCAGAGTAGGAGACGCACTGGTCGATGATTCGAACTTTACAACAAATTAAAAGAGATCAACAACTCATCGCGATGATTTATCGATAGAATTGAAATGGTTGCATGAAAATAGTTTGATAAACCATTACTCAAATATTCACTAATTTCGTTTCTAAACTTAATGCATTGTCCTTTCATTTTATTGTCAAAGTTTACGAGCGCAGTTACAAAATCTGTAGACACTATCGACTATCGTTAAAAAATCGAATGTATTGATTTTAACAGAATTTCACGAACGAAGAAATATAGATATGATAATCCAGATTTCAATTTAGTTGCTAGTTTCAGAAGGCACGATCTTCCAGCAGCAGGAGCAGCTATCTGTAAAAGATTGTCTGATACAACTGCCATATTTTGCTCAAATCATATGGATTTGCATACGAGGTACCTACACTAGTATATGTTTGTTTAGTAGTAATGTTTTTGATATCGGCGATTTGTGTGTTTATCGTTGCCTTTCTGGAAATGGACAGCAAGTTATAACTGTAGGGGTTTATAATTCACCGACTACGTCTTCAAGTGCAATAAGACAGTTTTTATATAAAAATTTATTTATTTAGTCTGAAGACGCTTCTGCATACCTTCACGATAAAATTGGGGAGAGATTTGATGATTTCCGAATGATTTTGAGTGGTGATTTTAACATCAACTTCGGTGATGCTACAAATTTGCCACTTTTTCAATTTTTAAAAGAAGAATACTATTTTACAATGACGAATGACCGCAGCCTTAGTACAACGAAATATAAAGCGACAATTGATGCAGTCTTTGCGATATATTTAAATAGATTTGAGACAAAATTGTTCGTTTCCTATTTAAGTTACCATAGACCTATTATTTCAGTATTAGAATACGATGATTGTAGAGATGGAATTGTGAATGAAAACTCATAAGTTTCATTGATGTTCCTCTATATGTACATCTACATAAGTATATTATAAAAGATTTTCCTGTACCTACATAAAATATTTACTGAAAATTCAATTCTGTTTTCACTTCCGTCGGCACTCCAGGAGTGCTTTTTTTAACGAGGTTTTCCCCCGTAGGCCTACTCCTCACCAACCACCACTAACTACTATTATATAAAAATAACTCATAAATATAAATCATAAAAACAAAATAAATATGAAAACAGCAAAAACAATATAATATATTTCAAATTTAAAACTAACTTAACTGAAATGCTTAAAAGGCTAAACTTAAAGGAAATATCCAAGATGGTACCTAAATTGGACCAAAAAAACTTTAAACAATTTATTTGAAAGAAGTAATCCTATGCAATATTACCTTAAAAAAAAATTTACTTTAATATAAACAGTAAAAATTTAAAAATGATATTTATTTAAAAATAAAACTTAAACTACATAAATTTGTTGCCAGTTTTTTTTCCTGATTTTAGCGCCTTGTTGGATTTTCTTGAAGAGAACAACATGATGCCTGTCAAAAGATATTTTATTATTGCGTACCTGTGTTCCGGGTGTGTGCACGGCACATCTAGGTCCTTCTCTTTAATTTCGAGGATAGTATTCATCCATGTATTCATGAGGTTTTTCAAATGCTGCGCTTTGTCAAAGTTTTGTTCAAAAATCTGTTGCACTTTTTTAACCATTCTTTCAAATTGAATTGAAGGAACAGCTAGGGACCCGAATTCAGTCGTTGCTGTCCTACTCTCATATGCTCTGAGTTCAATCAATAGCAGTTGGTCTCTCCTTTCGATTGTGCTACTGATCAGGAACTCAGAGCAGACTTCGCATTTCAGCTTCTCTTTTAGCTGGTTCGCTGCGAAGCCAGCATAATAAAGTGCTGCTACGGTCTGCATTTGTTCACTTGGTTCTTTTTCAACAAGTGGTGAAAGTGGTGAAGCGATTTCTTCTTCCATATCACACTTTCTGCATTCCTCGCATGGGCAGTCGTCATCTTCTTCATTCTCGTCGGGAACTTCTTCTTCAACGACTGGAGGTGCTGGGCTTACGAAATAATCTTCAAATATTTGTTCTATGTTCGACTTCTTCTTTTCCGCTGGTTCTTTAAAATTTAGTTTCTTTGCCAAATCTTGTGTCCCGATGAGTGGTTCCGCTCCAGAATCTTCGTATCCGGAATGTTCTGCTGCGCCGAAATTTTGGAACATGATAAGCTTTAAGTTTCGAATAAATCTCCATACCGATGGTTCCTTGTCATAAGTTCCTCTATTTTTCCGTACCATTGAAAAAAGGTTCTCAGCAACATCAGTATTGAGGTGCGACAAAAAAAAGTAATTTTGTTCCTCACTCTTAAGATGTTCCCACATCTGAATTATTCCCGTCAGTGTTTGCTTTAATCCCTTAAAGCAAGGTGGAACTATGTATCTACCGGTACTTTTCCAGTCTGAAATCCAGTCAATGGAATCCTTCAGATACTCCAAAGTGTCGGTATCATCCGATAGCACTTTTTTGTTTGGGTTTTTAGAATACAGTTGACCGGTGTTGAGTATATCGAACAGAACATTCATTCTCTTTATGAATGCAGCTGTAGATTGTGCAACTTTTTGTTCCGCCTCGGTCTTGTAAACGTTACACTTAATCGCACACAAAATTCTTGTGTACACATTAAAACTGAAAATCTGTGTAGCCAGTTTCACGGACAACTTCTGGAAAGGCTTTGGCGCTATATGAGCTCTTTTGAGCTTATAGCAGACTTGAAAGTCCCCATGGCAGTCTTCTTTATACAAGGTTTTTATAACATCCCAGTGAACAATATCGTCCTTGATTTCTATTTTGTGTTTCACTAGGATGTTTCGCACACTCTTAAATAGATGACAATAATCGTAGAGCAGGAAAATTTTCTTATCGCCTATTTCTATATAGGGCTTATCCAACACTTCGTAATCCACTCCGAGGGTCTTGTAGGCCAGAACATTATTTGTGCCCTGGTCGCAGCTTGTCGCAACAACATTCAATCCGCTTTCCAGCACTTTATCCAAGGCATTCTTTATCATTTTTGCCAGCATTCCTCCTTTTGGTGATCCCACGTAGTAGCAGATCGTCTGTTTCCAATTCCTATTTAGCCCACGCAAAGTAAAAACCATTACTTTGGAGACTATCTCGTTGGTGCGTCCATATTCTCCAAAGTCAGTGTATCCATATTGTATGTCGTCTTTGGAATTGTACTCTTTTTCCTGTTCAACGACCATTTCGTCGAACAGTAGTACGCACTTTTTATCCATTTCTGTCATGGTTTTTGCTTTTTCGCTAAGCATTGTCATTGTCAACTCGGAAATTCCTGCCTCAAGGCGTATTTCCGAATGCCAGCGGTAAACGGTGCTGATAGCCGGCATTCTAAATCCCGCAGCGTGTATTCTTTTCATGGAAAAGTTGAGCTAAAATGAAAGTAAGAACTTCTTCTTTCGAATTTTGTAGCATTTCCTCTACCGCGTTTCGGAGATGATATTTCTTACTTCTCCTTATTTTCGTTGGCGTATAAAAACCTTTGGAGAAGGTTTTTTTCGGTGTTCGAGATGCCGACATCTTCCTTGGGTTTGGTCGAAAAGTTGGGGACGGAAATTGGGAAGGTGAAACAGCAGTGTCAGCAACGTCTTCAAACCTAGAGTCCCAACTATACGTTTTGGTTGAAGTTGAAGCCAAATTCTGAAGGGGTTCAGGACTTGTGAGAATGCTCTCAAAAAGTGAACTTAACACGCTTTTGAAGACTTTGCGCGAAAACTTCGTTTCGGCAAAGTTGGGACGCGAGGTGTTTTGAAGGAAGAGTCGGGAAAATATTCAAAGGGAGTTGGGGCGCAAGGAGTTTAAGAAGAATCTATACGGCTGGTGTTGGCAAAAAAGCAACAAATTCTCTGCTGCACTTATATCGACAGAACTAGTAGTCGATTTTGGGGCAGAAACAGATGCTTCGGACGTAGTAGCTGGATTTTGAGTAGAAAGTGCGATTCTACTACTTTCAGCTTTTATATCTTCCGCATCCATTATCCGCTGACAGGAACGGTCAATAACATCTTCCGTGCAACCACAAATAGATGGCAAAGAAATCGGAAGTGCATATTTGGATAGTACTCGACGAGTAGACTGAACAGTGTAGTCATTTTCATAAAAATTATCGCAGCACATGGCAGCTGTCTTAGGCAACCGCCTGTCCATGTTTAAGCCAAATCTTTCTTCTGCAATCGTTGGGAAGATTAAAGAAAGATTTGTTCCCCGGGTAGCTCTTAGACTGATTACAGTCCTTATACAGGCAATTCGACATAATTATTTGTTTTATCACAATAAATTTCACTTATCACAAAATGTACACAGTTCACTATTAAATAATATAGCACTTATGTTTTACACTTGTTAACACTGAACTTTCTTTGTTGAAATTATTCACTATCACGTCACTTTACTTCAATAAGACCCTAATCAATATAGCTCTCAATGCTCTGCCGAAATCGAAAAAAATCTTTATGCTTATAATAATGAGAAATAATTAAATTGAATAATTTCAACTTAATGTTTTCTATAAAATAAATAATATTAAAAGAACAGTAATGATATAATAAAAAAATGAATATTAAGAATAAAAATTATGATGCAGATAATAAAATAAATGCGATAGTTATAAAAGTAATAATAATAATAATAAATGCAATATGGCTAAATAATCTTACTCAAGATGAAAATTTTGTTTTTCAAATCGAACACTGCAGCAAGCACCTCCAAGTCCAAATTTTGTGTTTTTGTTTTTTCCAGTGTTTTTTCAATTTAAATTCTTCAACAGGCACTTCCACTTTAAAATTTAAATTTAATGTTTTTGTTTTTACTATTCTTTCAATTTAAATTTTCCAAAAAGCACTTCACTTTCACACTCGCTTTTTTTTCAAATTAAATTTTTCAAGAGAGCTCTTCAACTTTAACAATCGCTTCAAACCAAGAGTTTACTTTCTTTAAAATTGGTATATTTTTCAAGCTGAACAATTTTCTGCTCAATCAATGTCCTTTCAGATCGAAATCGCAAAAGACAATGAGCAAAATATCTTATAGTTGGTAACTTCAAAACTTCAATATTTCATTACCTGGGGGGGCTTAAAAAACCAGTGTGAAAAAAACCCATTCATGTACCTAACGATCGAAATTAAATTATGTTTTTCTGAGAAAGCTTATTGTGGTGTCCCTTGAATTTTTACGATGGTCCTTAAGGATTAATTATTTTTTACCTGTTTTCACTAATTGCAGGATTTTTTATTTTTTGTGTCTATTGTTAAATGTAGGGGTTGCAATTGTGTAAACAGTATCCCTACACATAATCTATTAATTATAATTGGATGGAAGGTTCATCAATAAACCTAATTCACCATTCTTTTGTGCGCATTTCAAAATTACTTAGTGTAGGTACTATTAAATAATTCCCGGCAACCTTCCGTAAAAAAAGCTATAACCGAATTCTGCTTAGTGATAAACAAATAAAAAGATATGGTGTATTTTTCTTAAGAAATTTTTATTAATACTTGTGATACATTAACAGATTGCTTAAGTATTAATTAATAGACGCATATCCCTTCCCATTTATGTATTCTTCTGAATACAATCGTGGTTTTAATACTTCAACGTGATTGTTTCTATGCAATATGGAAAACTGTATTTGCACATATGTTTTGCTCTCAACAGTTCCACATTTTTCAATAAAAACTTTATTCAAAAATGTGTTGGGTTTTTTGATTAATTTGGAAAAATTTAATTTTCCTACAAGCGCTTCTCCGACAGACACATGTAAACCTATATCTTCCCCCAACACCTACTTCAAAACAAGGATAATCAAGGTACCTAAAAAAATCTGCATCTCTCAGCATTTTGAAATTTTTAAAAGCTGAACTAACTATCTTAAACTAATAATGGAAATATCCTAGTTGAAGTCATTACCAATTAAGTATTTATTTAACCATTGCATCCTTGTAAACAATTTACAAAAACACAAATTTTTTTTTAATTAATGTGAGAAAAGCACCTTGAAAACTACCAACTGAAATTCTCTATAATAAAATGAATAAAAAGAAGTAAATACTAATTTCTATGCATAAGAAATGAAGAAAAAGTTCAATACTTTATTTTCAACATTTATTGCATTGAAATCCGTATCAGAAAGTATTAACTACTTCGCATATCTTCTGAAAAAGCATTTGTTGTGTTTTATGCATTATCACCCAATTCTCAAGGTAATACACAGTAGAATGTTTTACATTATCCTTTCCTATTGACAAGCACACACACTGTTTTACATTTTGCTTCTCCATTGCATATTTATTCTGTAATCTATATATATAAAATAAAGTTTGGTTTTGTGTTCGTTCGCTAACCAGCCAAACCGATTGACCGATTTTCTTAATTTTTTTTTTAAATTAAAGAAGAGTAAGAGTAGAAGGTTTAGGACAAAAAATTTTTTTTTTCAAATAAGGGAAGTTTGTTTAAAAAAATAATTAAGTTTCAAATATTTTCCCATCCAAAATTACAATACAGACAGCCTAGATGCTCACAATGCTTTCTATGTATTTTAGAACAGAGTATATCTAATACTCCTAGATGTATTCCTTATTACATTTGGCTGCTTGAAAAGTGTAAACAAATACTGAGGAATGTTATTTTTTGCGTTTATTACTAAATAATGTTCGTGGGCCAACATCTTTTGCAGATTTACGAACAGTTGAAGGGTTTTTATGTCCTACATATCGTGAAGCATGCAGGCGTTTAAATTTACTGGAAGATGATAAACATTGGAATAACACCTTAGAAGATGCAGCTCTTACGGCAAATCCACATCAAATGCGTTCATTATTTGCAATTATAATATCTGCGTGCAGTCCGACGAATCCACGTGAGTTATGGAGAAGTCATTGTGATCATTTGTCAGAAGATATTTTGCATACAGTTTGTCGTGCAAGAATGAATCCGCAATTGGATTTTACGCCAGAAATACACAACGAAGCGTTGATCATTATAGAAAATTTGTGTTTAGCAATGTCAAATAAATTGCTATCACAATTAGGAATGATTTCACCTGATCGTTCAATACACGACACTTTCAATTTGGATTTAAATCGTGAAAGAGATTATGATGCAAATTGTTTAAATCAATATGTTCAAAGAAATGTTCCATTATTGAATGAAAAACAAAAAGAAGTTTACTTTCAAATCATGAGCGAAATTAATGCTGGAAATGGTGAATTTTATTTTTTGGATGCTCCTGGCGGCACTGGTAAAACATTTTTACTGTCATTGTTTTTAGCTACTGTACGAACGAATAAAGATATAGCGTTAGCTCTTGCATCGTCTGGAATTGCTGCAACTTTATTGGATGGTGGGCGAACTGCTCACTCGGCTTTAAAATTGCCTTTAAACGTTCATATTTTAGAAGCGCCAACATGCAACATTTCAAAAAGATCTGGAATGGCAAAAGCTTTGCAGCAGTGTAAATTAATTATTTGGGACGAATGCACCATGGCACACAAGAAATCGTTAGAAGCATTTAATCGAACCTTACAAGATTTGAGAGGTAATAATCGTCTTTTCGGTGGTGCATTGGTGTTATTTGGTGACTTCCATTAGAGTAAAGAATATCCAATAAAACAGATCTAAAACCAAAAAACTAATATTTAACTGTTTATTTTCGCCCTGCGAAGCGGGCGGGGTCTTGCTAGTTTCATATAAAATAGCTCCTCTCCTGTAATTTACCGTTAAACATTTGTTTTTGTTTCTTTCCTACTCGCACCTATACGACCTCTCACTCTTTCAACGCATGCTTGTGGACACATTTCAAATTCCCCCTTTCAAGTTTGTGGACAGCATTCCAAATTCATTTCTTAAGAGAGTAAATGAACTGTGATAGTACTATAGAATGAATATACAATGGATATACTTGCCGATATTAATTTAAGTCATCCCTTTGACATTTTGTTTCCTCCTGATCCGACCTATTATCCAGCGAATAATAAATCTAATCCTTCCACACTGGATATATTTTTGACCAATATGCCAGGACTGTTTAATCAGCCAATGGTAGTTAATGAGTTAAGTTCAGATCACCTACCTGTAGTCAGATGTGTATTTTCAAACCCCTTGTGCAAAAGTACTGAAATTGTCGACTTCAAAAATACAGATTGGACTGCATTTAAAAGAATTCTAAAAAATAAATTAAATAATGTACCTGACCTAGTTTTAAATGAGGCAAGTGCATCAGACATTGACTCGTTTCTGTCCTCTTTTACTTCTTTAGTAACCGAAAGCATAGAAAGCTCAGCTCCGAAGAAAAAAATAAGTTTGACTAGTCAGAATGCCTTACCTCCTCATTTAATAGAACTAATTAAAGTGAGAAACAGTTACAGATCAAAGTGGATGCGCACAAGATGTAATGTATTATGAAATGAACATATTAAACGCCATTATAAAAGACGCGGTATCGTCATTTAAAAATCGGACCTGGAACTATAAGCTACAAGGCCTTCAAAAGGCTAGCAAACCTTTCTGGAATATAGTTAAAGTTATTTAAAAAAGAAATGTTCAGATCCCCGCGCTTAGAATAAGAAGTAATCTTATAACAACTGGTAAGGAAAAAGCCAATGCTCTAGCTCATTCCTTTTCTGAAAATTTTTCAGTTTTCAACAATAGCAATAGTTACACAAACACAGAGTCGATAGTTCGTCAGTCTCTCGATATTATAAACTCAAGTATTGTAAACGGAGAAGCTGGGTTTATCTCAGTTGAAGACGTAAAATCAGTCATTCTATCGTTACAAATACGAAAAGATGTTGGTTTTGACAATATACGAAATCTATATTTAAAAAATTTGCCGATCCTAGGTTACATATTTGTAAAGCAACAGCCGTATTTATTAGATTTCGCTAAAACACGCTTAAAACGCATATTAGTTATTCAGTGATTAAGAACTTATTGAGACTTTAATCAGTGAATAAAAAATCCTTATTTATAATCATTTTTTTCGCCCATACTAGTTAATCATCCCTTATGTCAAAATCATAAAGAAACTCTCTTATTTTGGTCTCTCAATGGTTGAACTGACAACAGAAATTTGTTTTTGTTTATATTTTCTAACCTATGGACGATGAAATGTTGGTCACGCAATATACATTGTTCTATATATATGTATATATTCTATTATTCTTTGGCTTTAATTTTGTTGTTTTGTCCAAAAAGCGAAAATCAAAAACGTTTCCGAACTGGAAAACTTGTAAGAAACGAATTGACAAAAAAGGAAAACAATGCATATTTCTGTCAATTGAAAACACATTTACTACATCCAAATTATTTATAAAGTTAATGTAATTTGAGTACATTTCCATTTTAGTTATTTTTAAAATTCTCAAAAATGTAAATAAACCACTGAATGACAACTCAATACTCAAAATCAAATGACATTTATACGCTAAAACACGCTTAAAACACACATTTCTGCGTTTAAGCTAATCAGCCCTTATTCACTGCCGAAAAATGATTATAAATACGATTTTTGTTTTAATCAACGATTAAGCGTGTTTTAAAGTTCCGCGGAGTTTAAAATGCGATTATAAATACGGCTGCAAATGTTTAACTCTTGGCTCTTGCATTTAAATTGGTTACTTTCCAACGGAATGGAAAACTGCAAAAATTATTCCTATACTTAACCGGGGAAAAATGCAAGCTCGACTGAAAGCTTTAGACCAATAAGTTTGTTGAGTTCGCTAAGTAAATGTATCGAAAAAGTAATAAAAATTAAACTGATTGCTTATACTAGTTCTCACAACATAATTCCTCCTGAACAATTTGGTTTCAGGGCACTTCATACTACTGTGCATCAAATACATAGAATTACTGACCACGTAAAAAGAAATTTCGTACTCGGAAAAAGTACTGGTATGGTTTTACTTGATATAGAAAAGGCGTTCGATTCTGTCTGGCATCATGGGCTCTTGCATAAGCTTTTCATCCTTGGTTTTCCAATGTACATTATTAAGATCGTTCAATCATTTCTATTGTCTAGAAAATATAAGGTATCTGTTAATAACGTTCTGTCTGAAACTTGTGTTTGTTCTGCAGGAGTTCCCCAAAGATCTGTCCTTGGCCCAATTCTCTATGTGTTATTCACGTCAGACTTCACTCAATTGCCCATGTTATATTTTTCCTAACAAGTCAGAGCCAGAACTCATGAGTACAACTATAAAGAGACAAAACCCTCGATCTTTGAACACGCAAACAAGGGTCTAATAGTTAGTAGCGTGCTCATACTTAAAGCACCTACTACATTAGATCTGTTTTATTAAAAAGGGATAGGAATGGGGGATGGGGAGCAACATATTATACGCAGCCTGTTGCGAGGCTAAAATGTTAGGCCCTTGGTGAGGCCGATTTGTTTGTCATACTTACTTGATTTGTGGTGGATATTGTTCCTTCTCTTATGAAATATTCCAAACTCCGGGTTAATTTTTAAATGCTTTTATTTAACTGTGCTAATTGCGCTACTTCACTGACATAATTTTCTCACTTGCTTTACTGACGTAATTTTCTCACTTGCTTTACTGACATAATTTTCTCACTTGCTTTACTGACATAATTTTCATAATCTACTTATGTTTATATAGCTTATTCTACTTACTTTATTTGGCCTCATAACCGCCAGCTGGTGTCGTCATTCGCCAGTCATCGTTTTAGTTCGCAGTCATCAGTTCGCAGTCATCATTTTTGTTTTTCAAACCACTGTGCCAGGTGTTTCATTTAAACCAATGTGTATTTGGGTCATAGTCGATTGGTTGTTTACTTTTTTGTATTCCCACAATGTCTTTTGTTTGACATGTGGGCCAATCAATCGATCTATGACTATACAACACCCAATTGCGAAGAAATTTTGAATATGGCATTGTTATGTTGTCTTCACCACCTCCTCTCTTTCTCTCGTTTACTCGGTAGTCAATATGTACAGCATTCTGTTACTATCCAATTTTATTTGTTATTATTATTATTATTTTTTTTTTTTTGCTGTTTAATGAAGGTTTTAAATTGTAGGTTTCCTTCAATTATATTTCCTTATTAATTTTGTAGATCTTAAGACTCATTATATCTTGGCAGTTGTAAGGTAGCTTATATACCAATCACTGTAAATTGTGCAATATCTGTTTTAAGAAAAAAAAAAAGAATAATTTTGCTACAATAAAATATATATATAAAAAAGCAACCATTACTTTTTGGTCCATTAACGGTAAAGGAACTAAAGAAAGCAGAACTAGCAATAGTGCGAAGTGCTCAACAAGACTTTTCTGAGGATATATATAAACATTCTTAATACAGCAAGAGCATTAATGTCAAAAAGCAGATTATCATCGTTGAACCCATATGGAATACTGCGAGTATCAATCAACCAGAAACATCCAATGATCCTATCACCGTCACATCCATTGACAAAATTAATCATCAATAAAACTCACATCGATACACTTCACGGTATAGTCAAGCTGGTTCTTATATGGTTAAGAAGGAAATTTTGGATCATACAAGTACAAACACAGTTAAGGCACTTGTTAACCAGTATGTCCGGTGTTTCCGTTTTAAAGCCAGAGAATCAAGTTAACTTATGAGACAACTTTCGTGTTAAGTTTTCTCGTCCATTTACTCATTGTGGGGTTGACTATGCAGGCCCTATACACATAAGATGTTTACAAAACAGAGTAGTGAAGTCGTTCAAAGCTTACATAGCACTTTTCGTTCACATTGAGCTCACGTCCAGGGGCGTAGCGAGGCTCTAAGCCATGGGGGGGTGAATTTTAATGAAATGCCGACTAGTCTTCAGAATTTGCCGACTGCATCAAAAAATAAATCTATATACATATATAAAATAGAATGTATGTATGTTTGTATTTATGTCCGTTATAGACTGGTTTCTTATGAGATCTTCAGGGTAATAATTCAGGTAAGACATAATTCAAACCAGAGATGGTTCCTTTCAAGGTTTTATCTCCATACTCCCACAGGAACGGGGTTGGGAACGGAAACCTAGAAACTACTGAACAGATTTCAAAAATTCTTTCGCCATTGCGATGTCACATAATCCCACAGTAAAAAGAACTTATATTTTATACCCATATTTCTACGGAAGCGGAAGAACGAGAATGGGAACCTTAAAACTACAGACTCGAGCAACACCGGGTGGCTCAGCTTATAAATAAATAAAACTATTTAAAAACGTAAAAGTGTTTATTTCACAGAAATTCATTTATTAACATAAAATCAGTTTATAATTGCAATATACCTAACGATATAACAACAAAAAAATTAAAAGTATTTATAAGAGATAATATTACAATATAGTATTTGGTATGAGAAAGAGTACATATTCTTTGATTTTAGTATTTAAAAATTTTATCATTATTCAAAAAAAAGTTCATCAATTGGAATTGAAACTCCAACTCTCCGGTGTTTTAATAATGCCCATTTTTTGACGACCTCACTAGGTTGAATATTATCAACAACATCCTTTGAGGAATACAGAAGCATTAATGAATTTAGCCTATCACTACCCATCGTCGTACGCAAATAATTAAGAACTATTTTAAGTTTACTAAATGACCGCTCACAAGAAGCCGACGTTACAGGAGCAGTTAACATGTAGCAAACTAGTTTAAAGGCTAACGGAATCACATATCTTAATTTGAATACCTCTTTGACAATATCATCGAAATTTGAGCATTTCTCACAAGTAAAAAGAAGAATTTGCAGTTCCGATAAATAGCAGTCCACATCTTGGATCTAATTCTATGATAGATTTGACTCATTCTTTAATTGGCATTTGCTCTGGAAGCGGGTATTTTAAAAAATTTTAAGAAAGGTTCAAAAATGGTAAAATTATCTGTTAGATTATTATCTTTAACGTGCGAAATAAAAGTTTGAAGAACCATTTTGAACTCTTTTCTATAAAATGTTACTAGATCAAATACAAAAGCAGTTTCAGAATTTTCATCAATTCTCTTTGGTAACCGACGAGTTCTATGATGTTTTAAAAAATCGTTTTCGGGACTTATCTTTAGTTTTTCAGCAAATGAAGAAGAACTTTTAATCAAAGCATTTAATTGAATGTCATCATCGTTCATTTCTTGAAATAACTCCAATGTGCTTCGAATCAGTCATGAAGCGTCAAAAACGTTTAACTATTCCACCTTTCGGTCAAATTTTTAACTTTAAACCAATAAAAGTTAACAAATGAATTTTTGTTTGCCAAATTCGCACAAAAACGCAAAAAATGTTTGTTAAAAACCCAAAGCAACTGTATAGAGTGGAAAATAAAAATATTCCGTAGTGAAATTAATGCAGGGGGTCAATTCCCGATCTGTGAAGCTGTGAAGTGAAAACATTTATCACAGCTTCACCGAAAATTCGATTCTCCATTAGTGAAAATCCAACCTCAAATGTCAATTTTTTTTCATATGATAAATTTCTTTTCATTGCCGTATGAGTCTGTGAAAAATTCAATTAAGAAAAATGGCCGCAAAACTCAAACGATGAAAAATCCAATTGGAATCCAATTGAAATGAGAGAGAAAATGAGAGAATACTGTCAGAATTTATCATTTAGAACATTTTAGTACTTTTTAGATCCGGAATCGCTTAAAGTGGGTTCGTGAAGTGATAAAATGAAAAAACTGTATGAAAACTGAAATGATATATTTTTTTTCACTTCACAGCTTCACAGATCGGGAATTGACCCCCAGGTAAACATTTTTTTTTTGTTCGTTTTTCGTTAGTTTAGAAATGTCAAAAATAGGCCCGTTCACAAAGGTAACAAGGAATTTCTCTTGTATATTTTTGACTCTGTTTACATGCTGGGGTTGAATTCATATGAGATTGTGATTAATATGTGAGTTGGAAAAAATATTTTGTTACTTGTTTCAAACGAATTAAACTATTAATAATAAAAAAATAAAACCATATTTATGGAATACTTAACAATTACCATTTAATCAACAATCTTTCCAATGAAATCTGTGAAACAGAAAATTATATGTGATGTATTATTTCAAAATAGTTGTTTTTTGTATGAAATGTAGTGTTGTATTAACTGTGAAACATGGGGTTAATTCCCGATCTGTGAAGCTGTGAAGTGAAAAAAAATATCATTTCAGTTTTCACACAGTTTTTTCATTTTATCACTTCACGAAACCACTCTAAGCGATTCCCGATCTCAAAATGAAAAGTAGTTCTCAAACTGTGTTCTAAAAAGTACTAAAACGTTCTAAATGGTAAATTTTGACAGTTGTCTCCCATTTTCCAATTGGATTCCAATTGGATTTTTCCGCACTTGAGTTCTGCTGCCATTTTTTATTTTCATAATTGAATTTTTTCATCGACTCATACGGCAATGAAAAGAAATTTATCATATGAAAAAAATTTGACATTTGAAGATGGATTTTCACTAATCGAGACTCGAATTTTCGGTTAAGCTGTGATAAATGTTTTCACTTCACAGCTTCACAGATCGGGAATTGACCCCCAGGACCGTCATTATAGAATTACTAAGTTGAGACAAAAACGATTCCATTCGTGTCTTTCTGGTTGAGATCACTCGAGTCGGCATGGCAGTCGGGAAATCTACTTTGTTTTTCTACCTTAATTTGCCGATTTGTTATTTTTTTGGCAACAAATCCACTCTCACAAACACTTCCATTCGTGTCTTTTTGGTTGAGTTGACTTAACTCGACAAATCTACTTTGTTTTTCTTCCTCGATTTGCCGACTCGGAAAAATCGTGGGGGGGTGCTACACCCCCCCACACCCCCCCTCGCTACGCCCCTGCTCACGTCTGATTTAACCATAGATGGGTTCATGGCTGCATTACGACGAATGACAAGCAGGAAGGGTTCCATAACACATCTCTACAGCGACAATGGGACGAATGTTTGTACGGAGCATACCTCGTTGAACTATTGTTCAAAATTACGGGAGCATCTCGAAGGTGATGTTTCCTGGATCTGCAGTGCCAGTGTTCTCGGATGTCTTGATTGGTTTCGTATTTGGTTTGAAGATTTTGGTGTAAAACCTTCGAAGCAAGAGAATCACAATGATGATGGAAACTAGTAATCCCAGGCAGTTCACTGCAAATTGATGAGCATCATTTGTTGAAAGATCGTTAGAAGGCGTATTCAGTTCTTGTTGATGGTTTTTGACTGAACGCAGATTATGTGTTAATCTGACAAGTTGATCTGGAACAAGTGTGTTAGATAGATTGGTGTGAGAAGAAACGGAAATTCTGGAAAATGATGGGTAGATGGAATCCTATGTGGAAAAACTCCTAGGAGAAATCCAAAAACAACCAACTGGGATATTTGCAGAGATAATCTCACACAGACAATATAGGAAATATAGCCATTAACAGGGAACCTAAACGTCGTCTTGAACTTGAAAATGCGGTGAGCGAAAACACTGGCACTACAGAATACAGATCCAGGAAACATCACCTTCGAAATGCTTGGAGTTTGGCAACCCTAGGTAGTAGACCAAAGTGTTTAAAAATTTCCATCTATTAAAAAGTTATATTTTAAGTGATAATAAATCCTAAAATATACAAAAAAAAAAAAATCAAAAGAACCATAAAATTTCATTCTAGACAAATTTATAAAAAAAATCAGTAAGTAATTATTTACTTTATGCATAATTTGTGAAAAAAAAAAAAAATAGAAACTACAACACAACTGAAGCACAAAAGAAAATTCCAAACAATTTCCCCCACAAAAACGACCCCAAGTAAAAAGCCAGCAATCATCAACAGCGATATGGATAGAGATTTAATAAAATCAATTATGCAGTAAACCCTTCTTGGGCTTAGAGCAGATCTAACTGAAATAAAACAAATAATGAAAGAAGTAGTGAAGCACTCAGATTTGGAAAAACTACACAATGAAGTAAGATTCCTACAAAACAGTAACTATAATATATGCATATTATGCTGACAGATAAATTACAGTTGCTGGAAGATAGATGCGAGTATTTGGAAGAAAAAATGGAGGCATGCATGCGAGTTAACGAAGAACTTCCCGTGTTAACCAAAAAAATTAAAAGATCCAACCTCCCAACTTGGAGGTGATCTCAACTTTTGCGAAAAACGAAAAGGAACAAAGAAAACACGAAGATGTATCTTTTGGGTCTTGGACGACCGCTTTATTGAAACTTCAGAAATCAACTCACTTAAGAACTAAATACAATCTTTAATGAAACCTATGCTTCTATTGTGCCTTACTAGTATGTGTTTACATACAGAATATTCTTCATGAGGGTGATGGTCATCGGATGTTTACAATGAGACCGTAAAACCTTTGAGGTTGCAAATTCATGTGTCTCTGTAGAGATCATGAGATCATTTGTTTATTTGCTTATCTTTTCTTTAAACCGTTGAGGTTGCAAGTTTTGGTATCTGAATAGAAACCAACTGTGGCGTGTTTGGTACATTAAGTGGTACCTTCGTAACTCCCCCCTCCTTAGATTGAAGACTCTCCTGAGACTTCACTTTTACAATTTCATTCATAGGTATACAATTTTTATCATTTTTATTTTTATCGGCACATATGATTTTATTAACAATTTCTAATTTCTTGTTCTTATGTTTAATTAAACAGTACAAAATAATTATTACTATACTTATGATTATTACAGTTGAAAATGCAATCGTATTACGATTGTTTTTATATTCAATTAGTTCAATTTTACTTTGGTGTCCCATATCTTGTAATATTAGGTCTTTTATTACTATTTCTGAATCAACAAGACTTATGTTTAAATTTGGTTGAACAATAATTTTGTGTTCAAAAGTTTTGATTTTGTTAAAATATCTTCTTTTATTTATTTTTATGGTACAATTATTAAAATTCACAATGAAATTTTTATAGAAATTATATGCCTTTTCATTAAAGTTGTGTTCTATGGCATCTTGAGAATTTCTTACCAGTAACAGACCTTTATTTATTTCTTCTACATAATTCATTTCTTTATATTCAGAAGTTTTACATGGAGAGCATTCAATAGGATTTTTCAAATTCTTTAAATATTTACTTACAGGATAAATTTTATCTTGATATTTTATAACTTTTTGCTCTTCTATATTTGAGATTATAGTATCATTTGAAAATGGTATAAATCTTAAATAATGCGTAGAAAATTCATTATTTAAAAATATGGGAACACTTATAACAATAATGAAAGTATTTGAATTATCTTTTCCAAAAATATTAATTTTTATTTCTTTTAATTCATTTAGTCCTATAAAATTTTCTTTTATTTCGTCAATGTCTAAAATTGACCTTGACATTATACCTTCCTTAGCCGCGTTAACATTATCTACTAACTTGTCTGTTTCCTGTGATAGTTCCGAAACATAATACAAAAGCTTCAATAAAGATATTTCATTTTTGATTTCATTAATTTCATCTCTATCGTTGCCAACGAGTTTAAAAAGTTCTGATTTTGTTTCCTCTATGTTACTTTTTATATTTTTAAAGTTAGTTTGGAAAACATCATTTATTTCTATCTGTTGATTATATGCTTCAGCTAGTTTTTTATCATTTTTATCTATAACATCTAAGTGTTCTGTTATTTCTTCCCTATCATCAACCCACCTATTGGGTTTAATAATCCTCTCTTTATTCTATTATTGCGTAGTTTAATATTATCTTTTATGGAATGTTCATTTGAACTTAATAGCATTTTAATGTTAGTTTTGATTTTATCAATTTTCTGGCAAAGCGCTGTGTTATTTTGAATGATTTTAAATATTTCCGGATTTTTTTCATTGTATGTCATGTTATTTAGAACATCTATATATTCTTGCAGGTTAACTTTGTGATAGATTCGAAAATAGTCACTGATTAAAGGCATATTATCATCCTTAATTAATATCATTCCTTCCTCTTCGATATTATCTACTTGAATATTTGCATTTGAGCTTATCATTAAACTCATTAGGTTTAGAATTAAGAAAATTGTTTTTATGCTGAGGTGCTTAAGAACCTAAAAAAAAATAGAGAGGAATTTACTGATTTAAGGTTACTTGTTGTATTGCAATTTTTTGATTATTTTCTTTATTTGGACCTTTAAAATACTTTTTCTGTCTTTTAATACGTGTTGGGTGAATTTTTAGATTTCTGTTGCCTTTTTTGTCAATTATATTATTATCGTTATCTAATTTTACTCCTATTCTTCTAAACTTGGGTTTTTCCTTATGTCTTTTCTGAGCATAATTCTTGATATACGCTTTTTCGTAGGGGTAAGGTTTATTAACTTCCCTATTTCTATTATGGTAACCTATCCATTGCTGTTTCTTAGATTCCAATAACTTGTGAATTTCTTCTGTGTCTAAATTTCCGAACTGTACTTCAATTGGTTTTCTTTCTATGGTTGAGTGTATTGTGTTATTATAATACGATGCAGCTTTCATGATTTTGTCTGAATTACTAAGATAAGTTCTGTGATGGTGAGTATTCTAATATGTTCTAATAATGAGGAGTGGCACCTGCTCATGTCCGAATTACCTGTATGACTATTGGGTGAATTGAAATGAATTGATAAATCCATTTGTTGGATAAACTCTAATACGTTAGCTGTATTAAACTCATTGTCTGCGACTACTAATTTTGGCTTTCCATAAATAAGGATATATTCTTGTAATAAGTCAACTAAAGTTGTAGAATTTTTATCTGTAGTTTCTTTTACGTACAAATGTTTGGAAAATTTGTCAATAACGGTAAAATAAAATGTTTTTTCAATGTGGAAAATATCTAAATGAATAATTTCGTTTTTATTTCTTGGTGTCAATGTGTGTTTATATTTGGGTTTTGGTGGTTTTCTATCATATTTTGCTAAATTACATACATCGCAATTATTGATGTATTCTGTGATTACTTCATAAAGCCTAACGAAGTAGTATTTCAGTTTCATTTCACTGTAGTTCTCGTGAATTCCTCGGTGATTAGTGTTTTCATGAATTTCTTTTATTTTTTCAAAACAAGAATCTCTGCTTAACAAATCTTCTGCTAGATGATCGCATTTAATTAATTTGAAATTTTTATTGTCAAAATTTTCATAGAAAGTATTTTTAAATATGTTAAATGTTTTTTCTTCTAAGTCTGAGTAAATACCTAAAATTCCTTTTTCTGGTAGATATTCTTTTAAAATATTTGTCATTTGACCATCATTTTTTTCATTTTCTGTAATAAAAATCTTCCTTTTGCTATATATTTTCTTGTAAGACTGACTTTTTTCTTTTAATAAAATTAACTGGGTTTTAAACTTATTAACTATCCCCTTATTTTCTATAATCTCATTTTTTTTATTCTTACTGTTATCTACATTAACATTGATTTCATTTTCTTTCGTATTTATTCGTGATAGGAAATCTGCAACTTTATTTTCCTTTCCATTAACATATTCTATTTCATAATTGTATTCATTTAATTTAGTTTTCCATCTTATCATTTTTGAACCTGGATCCTTGAGATTGTTTAACCAAACTAGAGGTCTATGGTCGGTTCTAATTTTGAATTTGATACCATAAAGGTTAGGTCTAAAATATTTTGTTGCCCAGACAATAATTGACAATAATTCTTTTTCAATAGTTGCATAGTTTATCTCATGTTCATTAAGAGTTCTAGATGCAAATGAAATAGGATGGTTGTCTTGTGACAAAACAGCTCCGATTGCTTTATCTGAAGCATCGGTTGTGAGAGTAAAACCTTTCTTGAAGTCGGGGTATCGTAATACTGGATGACTCGTAAAAAAAGTGTTTTAACTTCTCAAAGGCTTCTATGTATTTAGGATCCTTTTCGTTAATCTTATTACCTTTTTTTAAACATCCTGTTAATGGGATGCCAATTTTGGAATAATACTCTATGAATTTCCGGTAATAGCCTGTTATACCCAAAAAGGATTTTATTTGTTTAACTGTTTTTGGTAAACACAAGTTTCTAATTGTTTCTATTTTGGTTGGGTTTGGTTTTATTCCCTTGTCTGTTAATATATGACCTAAATACTCAGTATTCTTTGAAAAAAATTTACATTTGTCTATTTGGATCTTTAAATTATGATTTCTTAGTTCTTTGAAAATAAGTTTTATATTATTCTCCATTTCTTGGAGTGACGTGGAAAATATAAGAATATCATCCAGGTATACAACACAAATTTTGTTTATATAGTTTCTCAGGATTTCATTCATCATTCTCTGGAAAGTTGCCGGGGCGTTTTTTAGTCCAAACGGCATTCTTACAAACTCATAGTGACCTTGAGGGGTACTAAACGCAGTTTTGTGTTGATCTTTTTCATTTATCAAAATTTGGTGAAAACCTTTAGCAAGGTCAAGGGTGGTAAAATATTGTGCTCTACCGAGTTTGTCAAAAATTGACTCAATATTTGGTAAAGGATATTTATCTTCTATAGATTTTTCATTTAGTTTGCGATAGTCTACAACTATTCGCCATTTCTTAGTTTGGGTATTATCAATTTTTTTTGGTACAACCCATATGGGTGCATTGTACGGAGAGTTGGATGGTTTGATTATACCTTGTTTAAGCATATCTTGAATTTGTTTTTCTACCTCTTCCTCATGTATTTTAGGAAACCGGTATATTTTTGAGAAGACGGGTATATTATCAGTGGTTGAAATAGAATGTTTTGTATTAGAGGTACAGCTCAAGTTAGTGCCTTCTTTGTAATAAATCACAATTATTCTTGAGTACTTTTCATAAAGAATCTGATTCTTCTTTGTTCAAGTTTTCATACAAGCAATCCAAATTATCTACTTCTAGGAATTCTTCCTGACAACAGATTTCTTGTGGGCAAGCATAATTAACGTATATCGTTTCATTAAGTATATTTAAAAAACCATCTCCCAAATTGAGAGTAGCATTTAGAGGGTGCAATATATTTTGTCCTATTATTGCTTTGAAACTTTTGTTAGAAAAATCTATGATTTTCCACATCATTTTATAAGAACTAGCGGCTTTAAATTCTGAAGGAAAGTTAGTTTTTATTTGTTCGGTAACTACTATATAACCTGTCAATCCGTTAACTTGTTATCATAAGGCCGAAAGGCATTAGTAGTAAGATATTGAATAATTTAGAGTACCCGCCTAGGGTCAGTAAGTTAATTAAGTTATTATATAAGCTAGTTTTACACATTTTTGTTAGCATGTAAGTAGATATAAGAAAAGATTAATAAAAATGAATTTAAAATGAAAAAATGAAAATCCGTTAACTTGAAGAGGTTGTTCTAACTTATATCTTGGTGTATTTTGAAGACAATTAAAATGTATACTGGACGTTGAAGCTCCACAGTCAATTAATGTTGGAATAACTTCGTTATTAATAGTAAGATTTATTATGGGAAGAGGTGCTCTGAGGTCTCCTCCTAAAAATTTACGTCCCTATCATATTCTCTGTTATTTTGGGTTTGATTTGAACTAAAATTATTATTGTTCCTGTTGTTATTGTTGTCCCTATTATTGTTAAATCGATTATTATCATAATTGTGGTTTGGATAATTAGAAGCTCTGTTGAAATTTCCTTGGTTATTATTATGATTCCTATTATTATTTGGATAATTAATAGTCCTATTAAAATTTCTTTGATTATTATTATGACCGCTATTATTATTCGGATAATAATTCCTACCACTGTTATTGTTATTATAACCTCTCGAAAACTCATTTACTGGATTAGAATTTCTGTATATATTAAGTAGTTCATATGCTTTTTGCATAGAATCAATATTTCTACTTAAAACAAAACTTTCCTGATTGGCACTTAATTGCGAACAGATAATTCGAAAAAACATTGCACTCACATTATGTGGTGAAAACTCAAAAGGTTTAGCTTGCTCAAAGTTATACTTAACGTTTATTCTATCCATGAGCTCACATAGTCTATTATAATATACAGGGTGATTCGCATAAGGTGTGACAAAAAGATAGGGTGTGTAGGTTGGACCTAGACAAGCAAAAAATCGTATGGGAGGGGGGGGGGGTCCATTTCCCCCGTTTAGGCGGGAGGGGCAATTTAAGAAAAAAATCACTAAAAATGGGGAAAAAATTATTTAAAAATTACGGTAATACCTACAGAGTTGTGCTATAGCATTTTGAAAAGCCAAAAACTTAAAAATTAATTTAAATTTAAAAATAAGTTGTTCAAATAAATAGTTTTTGAAATATTAATTTTCAAAGTCAAAATTTTGAAAAAAAAACATAATTTTGTTTTTAAAACCACTTAAAGAATCCAATAACGAAAAAAAAAACTTTTAAAAAAAAAATTTGAATAAGTCGTTTTTGTAATTTTTGGTTTTCTCAAAAACTACAGGTTATTTTGACATCCGGTTTTTTGTGTTTGATCAAAAATAAATAAGAGCATTGAAAATAAGCCAGAAAAATACTACTTAAATACGTAAAATTAGGAAAAAAGTGGTTTTAAAAAAAAAAATTATGTTTTTTTTCAAAATTTTGAATTTGAAAATTAATATTTCAAAAACTATTTATTTAAACAACTTATTTTTAAATTAAGGTTAATGTATAAGTTTTTGGCTTTTCAAAATGCTATAGTACGACTCTGTAGGTACTACCGTTATTTTTAAATAATTTTTTTCCAATTTTTAGTGACTTTTTTCTTAAATTGCCCCTCCCGCCTAAACGGGGGAAAATGGACCCCCCCTCCCATACGATTTTTTGCTTGTCTAGGTCCAACCTACACACCCTATCTTTTTGTCACACCTTATGCGAATCACACTGTATATCTAAATTATTATTTTTGACACTTACTGCCTTTTGGTTAATATTTATAAACGATTCCTGTGGTCCAAAGTGGCTGATTAAAGTTGACTTCATCGTCTGCCATGTTGTGAATGCTCCAAGCAATCTAATAGTTTGTTGTGCCTTTCCCATGATGAGTCCTTTTATTATGTTCTGGACTACAAATGCATACGTAGCTGGTGTTAGATATTGGATGTTTATGTCCACATCATAGATGAATGACGCCACGTCCCGTGGCCCTTCGCCACTGAATGGTTTTATTTTTTGTATGATTTTTATTATGTCCATTTCTGGTAGGACAATGGAAAGTGGGGTTTGTTCTTGTATTTGTTGCTGTTGTTGCTGTTTTGGCAGCTCCTGGTCTTGTTGCTGTTGTGAATGCTGGTGTTGTTGTTGTTGTTGCTGCTGCTGCTGTTGTTGCTGTTGCTGTTGTTGTTGTTGCAGCATTTGTTGCTGTTGTTCGAGGAGTTCTTTTTGTTCTGCTGTTGCATTCAGCAGGAGACCAATCTGTTGTTCCATCTTTCGATATGAAATTTAAGGTTACAAAACACACAGGAGAGAAAAAAAAAATTTCACTTTTTTTTTCAGTTCTTCTTTTTATTAAATTTTTTTTTTTCAGCTTCTCAGTTTTAAACCGATTTTCACTTTTACACGATTACACCAATTTATGTTGTGTTACTCGTTATGTTGCGGATACTGGGTATCCTACCGACTGCGCCAGTTAACGAAGAACTTCCCGTGTTAACCAAAAAAATTTAAAGATCCAACCTCCCAACTTGGAGGTGATCTCAACTTTTGCGAAAAACGAAAAGGAACAAAGAAAACACGAAGATGTATCTTTTGGGTCTTGGACGACCGCTTTATTTAAACTTCAGAAATCAACTCACTTAAGAACTAAATACAATCTTTAATGAAACCTATGCTTCTATTGTGCCTTACTAGTATGTGTTTACATACAGAATATTCTTCATGAGGGTGATGGTCATCGGATGTTTACAATGAGACCATAAAACCGTTGAGGTTGCAAATTCATGTGTCTCTGTAGAGATCATGAGATCATTTGTTTATTTGTTTATCTTTTCTTTAAACCGTTGAGGTTGCAAGTTTTGGTATCTGAATAGAAACCAACTGTGGCGTGTTTGGTACATTAAGTGGTACCTTCGTTATTTGCGCGATACGGAAGAAAATCTTATATTTCACCTTAAAAAGGAAAATTCTGTCGATCCAAAAGCTCAAATTCAAACTGTCTGTCGCACCCATGGCAAGACTACACCACCCTTATCGGAAAACAACATCACCGCAATGCGATCAAAGAACCCAGCGAGCAGTATTTTTTTGGTACGACTCGGAGAAAAAACAGCAGTGATCAACATTCTTCGTGCATCAAAATCGTTGAAGGAAGCTGGGAATGCAATTTATCGAGACTACCCACTGATTATTCGTCAAAAAAGAACACATTTGCTTGCAGTACGAAGGGATATAAAAGCAAAAAAATCCGGACATCAATGTATTTAAAAATGAAAATTTTAAAATGATCCTTTATTGACCATAACAATTAAACGAAATTCAAAACGAAAACAAAAACGCAAATTTTCTTCTTCTTTTGAACTTATATATTCGTATGCATTTCAAGTTGACATGCAACTCATCTTCAGCGATTAACAACGTCTACTAACATTAAACAATATTTTGACCGAAAGAAAAGTGAAAGAAACAAAGGTAAAGTAAACAGCAAAGTAAAACAGTATATAAACATTACATTTACAAAAATACATTAAACTAATGTTATCAACAGAGACGCAATATTTCCACCATCAGTATTCATCTTCTCTTTCGTCTTATGTATTATTAGCGACTCATAGGCATCAAGCTTTCTTGTACTTGGTACAGATTTTAATAACCGTACGCTCTCTTCAAACGGTCCGATGGTATGTGGTGGGTCTTCAGCAAACACATGAGCAGCCACAGATGATCGATGCACTTGCTTGTTCTTGATGCAGTTGAAGTGCTCTTTGAACCTTGTTTTGATGCTCCGTTTCGTTTGTCCTATGTACTTTTTGTTACAATCTTTACAGCTGATTTCGTATATACCGCTTTTTTCACTTGTTGGTGTTTCGTCTTTCGTTGAGCCGAGAATTTTTTTAAGCTTCGTGTTGTTGTTGTAAACTATGTGTATATTTTCTTTCATTAGGGGTTTTCTCAACTGATTTGTTATTGTTGGTATATATGCAAATGATACGCGAAATTTTGCTGTTGATGTTTTATTTTGTGTGAAAAGTGTTGTTATTTGATTTTGATGCACGAAGAATGTTGATCACTGCTGTTTTTTCTCCGAGTTTTCCGATAAGGGTGGTGTAGTCTTGCCATGGGTGCGACAGACAGTTTGAATTTGAGCTTTTGGATCGACAGATCCAATTTAATATAAATAAGACTACAATTAAACCAGTGC
The DNA here is from genome assembly GCA_914767635.1 of Melanostoma mellinum. NCBI lineage: Eukaryota > Metazoa > Arthropoda > Insecta > Diptera > Syrphidae > Melanostoma > Melanostoma mellinum. The sequence continues at coordinate 100,062,373 of OU612059.1, forward strand.
AGAACCTAGTCATAAACCAATCATCCTATCAATTCGAAACCGAAGAACTTAATTTACTGAATAAAGGCCTTAATTTTACTCCAAATGCACATAAAGTTGACATAAATCAAGCTATAGTTGACATTGAGTCAGCCATACAATTTAAATCAAACGAATGTAAAGATAAAGTGCGCAAGGTAGCTAAAAATTTAATCAAAAAAGTAAAATCAACAAAACTAATAACAGAACAACATAATTATCAAAAAATAATAAAGCAATTAAAGGAGAAAGAGGTTCACTATATAAAAGCTGACAAAGGCAACAACATAGTTATTTTGGACAAGTCAGTCTATGAAGAAAGAATGAATTTATCAATAATTGAAGATGGCTTTACAGTCATGAAAAAGTCACCTTTGAATAAAATGATAGATGATGCTAAAGGAATAATTAAAGAAATATGTAGTACATTTGGTATAAATAAGTATAAATTCCTCGTTTCAAATCCAGAAGTTCCAAAAATGTACGGTTTACCAAAAATTCACAAGCCAGGGAACAAAATGCGGAAAATTGTGTCGAACATAAATTCACCTCTTGTAAATGTTTCAAAATGGCTCGTTGATGAGATGAAAACTTATGGAAAATTCGAAAGTGCGTCTGTGGTAAACACGTTTGAATTTGTGGATAAAGTAAAAGGTATTCACCTTCAAGATGATGAAACTATTGTGTCGTTTGATGTTCAAGCACTTTTTCCAAGCATTCCAATTGAAATTGCTCTAGAATCTTTAAAATCTCATCTTGAAACGAAAGAGATAGAAGAAAAGAAAAGAAATTTATATATAAAAGCAGCTAAAACTTGTATGTCACACAATTGTTTCGTTTTCCGTGGTAAATTCTACAAAAACCAAAACGGAACAAGTATGGGTAATCCCTTGTCACCACTCGTCTCTGAAGCTTTTATGGCCAAATTTGAGAATGATTTAAAGAATGAAGGTTCACTTCCAAGAATTTGGCTAAGATACGTAGATGATGTTTTCAGTATTATCAAAAAAGGAACAGCACAAAACATACTGAACATTTTAAACAACCGATATGAAAGCATAAACTTAACAATAGAGGAAGAAGACAACCAGGGTTGTTTGCCCTTTCTGGATGTACTATGCAAAAATCGGAATAATAAACTAGAATTCGAAGTCTATAGAAAAAGCACAACAACGGATCGATACATTCCCAGGGACTCATTTTGTTCATACCAACATAAAATAGCAGCATTCCATTCTATGGCATATAGATTATGTAAGCTACCACTGTCAGTTTCAAGTTTTAAAAAATAGTTTGATTTCATTGTGCATATAGCAAATGTCAACGGTTTTGATAAAACAATAATAGAAAAGATCATCAAAAAACAATCAAATAACATAAGGAAAAATAACATAACAACACTTTTCACACAAAATAAAACATCAACAGGAAAATTTCGCGTATCATTTGCATATATACCAACAATAACAAATCAGTTGAGAAAGCCCCTAATGAAAGAAAATATACACATAGCTTACAACAACAACACGAAGCTTAAAACAATTCTCGGCTCAACGAAAGACGAAACACCAACAAGTGAAAAAAGCGGTATATACGAAATCAGCTGTAAAGATTGCAACAAAAAGTACATAGGACAAACGAAACGGAGCATCAAAACAAGGTTCAAAGAGCACTTCAACTGCATCAAGAACAAGCAAGTGCATCGATCATCTGTGGCTGCTCATGTGTTTGCTGAAGACCCACCACATACCATCGGACCGTTTGAAGAGAGCGTACGGTTATTAAAATCTGTACCAAGTACAAGAAAGCTTGATGGCTATGAGTCGCTAATAATACATAAGACGAAAGAGAAGATGAATACTGATGGTGGAAATATTGCGTCTCTGTTGTTTGCATTAGTTTAATGTATTTTTGTAAATGAAATGTTTTTATACTGTTTTACTTTGCTGTTTACTTTACCTTTGTTTCTTTCACTTTTCTTTCGGTCAAAATATTGTTTAATGTTAGTAGACGTTGTTAATCGCTGAAGATGAGTTGCATGTCAACTTGAAATGCATACGAATATATAAGTTCAAAAGAAGAAGAAAATTTGCGTTTTTGTTTTCGTTTTGAATTTCGTTTAATTGTTGTGGTCAATAAAGGATCATTTTAAAATTTTCATATTTAAGTAACATCGACCACAAGATCGGTTCAACACTTTCAACAATAAATTTAGAAAGTTTACTATCAATGTATTTCTCAGAGATGATCGTCTTCTGGTACAAGGTAGAGTTTTTACATGGAGTTTTAATGGCGGCTTGAAATGCGGCCAATTTGATGGAAATTCAGTGCTAAATGAAATAGTAAACAATACAGATCAATCAAATGTCAGTGGATCAGCTGTGTATCGTGATGTCACCTTCCCGACATCTGCGACACCTATATGTGAATCAGGTGTAACCACACGTAGCCGAGTCACAAACCATTCCGAGCAATTAGGGCTCATCCCACATGTGCCATTATTGTAGGAAATTTCCGTCTACCCTAATGTTTTATGTAAAAATTAAGTCACAGTTAAAAATTATAAAATTGTAACAATGTAAGTGGTATGCAAAGTTAACTTTTGTATCCTAATTTTTTAAAATTTGTTAACAACTTTGATTTTTTTTTTGTTTATTTGAAACACATCTTTCAAAAGAAAAAGATGCAAATTGTGAGCATTATTTTGATAATTATGTATTATGTTGGATATCAGGCGTGCGTAATATAGTAGCAGAGGTCGTGCTAGTGGAGGCTGCCTTTATGGTTACAAGAAAAATATTAAGAACATAAAAATCGAATTCGAAAAATCAATGGACTATAGTTTCCTCAATATATACAAGATAAGATTTCGCCATTAATAAAGTTCTGTATTATTTCGGTATATTTAAATGGATTTCAAGGTACTAAATGGGAAAACGATCTGCAAATTTTAAAAGATGCAATCAATAACATGAAGGAACATAACAATATTCTTATCATTGGGGATATTAACGCAAGATCTGCAACGAGACAATCTTATTCAGATAATCAGGAAGTTTTCTCACAATCTCGGTGCTCCAAGGATACGGTTTTGGATAGAAAAGGTCATGAACTTCTTGACTTATGCAGCGAGTATGGTTTAAAAATAATGAATGGATGCTCTAGGTCAGACTCTAGAGGCAAATTTACTTTTGTCGGCACTTGAGCGGGGGAGAATGGAATAAATTAATCCAAGACTTCCAAGTGCAAGCACAAAATTACTCCGATCACCTACCAATTGTAACTACCTTTGAGTTTAATATTCAAAATATCAGCAGTTCCGAAACTATACTAAAAACGATCCCTAAATTGAAATGGAACCATATTCAAAAGAAAACTTATCAAACCTAATTTAATAGAGAGATAAAAAGGAATGCACTCCAAAAAGCTTGAAGATATTGAACGAGCAATAAGGAACTCAGCAAAATTACTGCCATAAAAACGGATGAAATTTCAGAAACAACTATGGTTCGATGAAGAATGTGAGAGAAAACGAATGAAATCTTTCGCACTATTAGGTCTTTTTAGAAAATACGACGAGCCCATCTATAAATCCTTGTATGTGCATTGTGCAATCTAAAGTTGACTTCAAGTGCAGCTGCCAGGAGAAGAAATCAAAGTTTCAGAACTCATTAGAAGTTGGAATATCGGTATGTAGAGATTCGGCTACTCTTTGGAAACTTCTTAACAGAAAAACGGAAAAAAGCTTAAGATCGGTATAAATCTTGATATCAAAGAGTTAGGAAACCATTTTAAATTTATTCTAAACCCATCTGACTCTATAAGCCAAGAAAAATTCCAGTATGCGGTTCCAGATGTAAAGAGCGAGCTCCTTAATAGACCCATATCTGAGCAGGAAATTAGAAGCTGGCTAAATCAGAGCAAGGATCGAAAAGCACCCGGGGCTGACGGCATACCTGTTGAATGTTACAAATAAGGAAGTAGTACGCTCGTAAGATTGCTTACGAATGAATACAACAGAATTTTTGAAACAGAGCATAATTTTTCCTATTTACAAAAAAGGAGACCCTAACCAGGCATTTTTAAATTCATCTCTTAAAATATTGATGGGTGTTTTTATCTAGGCGTTTTCAAGAATGGACTTAACAAAATCACCTTTTAAGTGAGTTCCAAGAAAACTACTCTACAACAGATCATATTTTTAGCCTCACCACTGCAGCACAAACTTTTATAAGGTTGAAGAAAAAACTGTATGTTTTCTTCGTTGATCTGAAAGCCGCATTCGATACTGTAGACAGGAGTGCACAACTTTTGTACAACAAAGAACTCTCTAGAAAGTTTGGAAATCTTTTAAAAGCTGTATGAACAAACATCCTAAGCAGTTTGGGACGGTAAGCAGGAAGGTGATTTCTTTGAAACGTTGACGGGTGTTAAACAAGGGTGCAATTTTAGCCCTCAAGCTTTCATCATTTTTACAGATGATTTATCGGTATATCTATCGGGAGGAATAAGGATTGATTTGATTCACTTAAAGGTTTTGTTATATGCAGATGATCTAGTGCTGTTTGCTGACTCCACGGAAAATTTACAAAGAATGATCATTGATCAGTCATCTGCAAAGGTACTGTCGAGAGTGGAAGTTAAATGTTAACATAACTAAATCGAAAGTAGTAATGGTATTCCACAAAAGTGGTGGAAGGCTAGCAAGAAACGAAAAGTGGTTTTTTGAACGACAGGAACTGGAAACAGTTAAATCCTACAAGTATTTGGGCATTAACATCAGCAGTAATATGAATATGGATCAACATCTTAAAGAAAAACTCGTATCGGCTAAAGCAGCCATAAGCGCAGCATGGAAACGGGTTAGGGTCAAAATACTGTATGGGTCATAATTCTGTATTTAAAATACTGTACCTCAAAATACTGTATTTCAAAATACTGTATGTACAAAATACTGTATGATCAAAATACTGTAAGTCAAAATACTGTATCTCAAAATTCTGTATCTCAAAATACTGTAAGTCAAAATACTGTTTCTCAAAATACTGTATTTGAAAGTGCTGTAATTAGGCTGAAAAATAAAAATGTGCGGCACTTTTTTACATTCTCAAAACAATTTTTATTTTTCAGCCTAATTACAGCGATTTCAAATACAGAATTTTAAAATAAAAATACTTTTCTTAAGAACATATCATATCAATTTTTCTTTACCATAATAATCTAATATTCTTCCTTGGACAGTAACAAGTACCAATGATAATTAATTTGTCTTTGAATTAAATAAAACAAAAACAAAACAAATGGTATCTTCGGCTTTTTTTCTCTATTTCATTTTCTCCTTCCTGACTGTATGTATCTCTCTCACATGTTAAAATGAATTGTTTTGATCATAATCAACAACTGCGTGAGCAATTGCAACAGAATAATTCATTTGTCAAAATTAGCACGTTTTCAAGCATTCAGTAGATGTTTAAAGCTTTGTGCAAGTTTGAGTGTTAAGTGTTATTTTGCTTCAAAATGAATATATTGATACTCAAAACAAATAAAGGAATGGAGGTTTAAGAACGAAATTTTGAAAAAATACAGTATTTTTACCGACAGATTTTTGAGATACAGTTTTTTGCTCATACAGCAATTTGAGATGAAGTATTTTGGGATACAGAATTTTGAACTACAGTATTTTAGCCTTACAGTATTTTGTACATACAGTATTTTGAAAAACAGTATTCTGAAATACAGTATATTAACCATACAGTATTATGAACATACAGTATCATACAGTATAATACAGTATTTTGACCTACAGTATTTTAAAATACAGTATTTCGACCCGCTCCCATGGAAACACTGTTTGGATGACAAAGAAATCTCATTTAAAACAAAATATCAAATATTTCAGGCTGTTTCAAAGTCAATCATGGTGTATGGGCACAAGTTTGGGGGTATAAGCAATACGAAGTGGTGGAAAACTTCTTCCATTCTTCCCAAAAAGGATATTTTAACTTCCACAATGTACGTCAAACAACACTCTAGTAGTGGAAACTGGTCTTTCGCCATTATTTGTTGAAACAATCAAACTTCATTTCAATTATATTTTAAAAACCATCTCCCTGCAAAACGAAAGATTACCGAATCGATTGTTAAAGTACATAATAAGAACCAAAACGCTTTTTGTCGACGAATGGAAAAATCTTGCTGATTTCTGTGGATACAAAATTAACTTGGATGTAGTAAACACCTTGCACTGGAGAGAAGAGTTCTACAATTTAATTTCGGCAGTTGTTGATGAGAAGATGCACGCAATTTGTGTTGAAAACGTGGAAAGTTCATGTTCATCGAGAAATTTACGCCAACTTGAATCACAAGCTCTGTAAGAATAATTATTTTAACGAAATATACTCAACTGAAATGATTTCAACGATTTTCAAAACTAGAGCTGAAATATTGAACTAGAACTTCATCCCGCACCGGGAAGATTTACCAATTTTTTGCTTTCTGTGTAATTTTCGAGAAAGAGAGAACATATTGCATTTTCTGGGTAGGTGTCCTATTTTGATTGAACTCAGAATCCAACTGTATGGTAAAAGAATCTTAGAGTAAGCAGAAATGAGAACTATTTTGAATGGATTCGATTGAAAAAAAAAGGTACTGCTATTGTCAAAAAGCTTTGAAATACAGAAAATCAATCATAGAAGAAACTTTTCAATAACAACGCTATTGTAACTTTGTCAAACTTGGGCAGACGGCATTATAAAGCCATGTCTTAGACTTAAATGTATTAAACATAAAATTGTTATTATAAACAAATTGAAGGAAATAAATAAACTTTATATATCTAAAAATCTATCTATCTATCTAGATGCTCCCATAATTTTGAACAATAGTTCAACGAGTTATGCTCCGTACAAACATTCAATTTCCAACTGCAGACGTCATACGTGATCAAGTAAACATGAATAAAACGAAAAATCAATTCAGCGAAATTTGCAGCAGAGTTACCAAAGTTTTTTTTTTGTCAGGAGGAAATCTTCAAAAGACACTTGGCAGTATTCGACATCAAGTAGTGTGGGATTTTTACCTCACTAAAAACTCCTCGTAATCAGAAAGAATCTATGAACAATCGACAACAGAGTTTTCTTTCTCAATAATATAATCGCTTTAAGGGAAGCTTAAAATTTTAATGCTTCTCATGACTTTTAGACCAATGGCTCGTGTGGCTTGGTTCTTCTTAGGCCGGCCACTGACTACACAATATAACTGCGCAAATTGGAGTTTGCGCAGTTCATTTGTGTTGTGAATGGGGTTGTTTGTGCAGTTAACTGTGTAAAAATCAAAACGATTTGATTTTTGCTCAAGTCAGTTTGCGCAGTTATATTGTGGTAGTCAGTGGCCGGCCTTAATCTCCGAACATTGCCCCTCGTATTTAATACGGACTCCATTTCGAGTTGATATGGCTATGCAGTCGCTGATTGTGTGATACAGCATGTTTTCTTACAACTTCTCTAACCGTTTCTATTTGTAGGTCACGATGTAAATCGCTCTTTCTTATATATCATGGTGCATTTCCTATTCCACGAAGGACTTTGTTTTGGAACTTTTGGATGATTTCAGTATTTGTTTTCTTTGTACAGTCCCATAATTGGATTCCATAGGTCCAAACAGGTCTAAGTACTTGTTTATAAAGCATTATTTTATTTTCGACAGATAAGTCAGAATTTCTACCGAGTAACCAGTACATTTTTCGATATTTCAAGTTGAGCTCTTCCCTTTTCTTTTTGATATGCTCTTTCCATTTTAGCTTTGCATCCAAACTCATCCCAATGTATTTGGCCGTATTGGCGTAAGGTACAGCTTGATTGTTGATGAATATTTGAACGTAGCTTAACTTTTTATTTGTAAAGTTTATATGTGCAGATTTAGCTTCATTAATCTTGATACGCCATTTTTTGGTTTGAGATATAAGATTTTAGGATTTCGTAGTACTGCCTGGGTAGGTCCCTTTGCAGTTTGTACTCTAGCCCCTCATGCCATACCTTGTCGAATGCTTGAGCAACATCTAAAAATATAGCCGAACATACTTGTTTTCCTTCTAATGCTTTTTCAATTGCATCCGTTATTCTATGAACTTGGTCTATCGTGGAATGTTTATTTCTAAATCCAAACTGATGATTTGGGATTAGATTTCTTGCTTCTATGACTTTGCTTAGTCTTTTCAGTAGCAATTTTTCAAAGACTTTTGCCATTATTGGTATAAGCGATATTGGTCTGTAAGACGTCACTTCTGCTGGTGGCTTACCTTGCTTTGGTATAACAATTACTTCAGCAATTTTCCAATGATGTGGGACATATTGGGTCTTTAGGCATGCATTTATTATGAATTGGAGTTTTATGATGGCATTTCCTTCATAACCTGAGCAGTTATTAGATCGTACCCAGGTAATTTTTTGTTCGATAGATGATTTCGACACATACTTTTTATTTCTTTGAGTGTGACAATTGGAATGTCAACTTCATCGACTTTATCAATAAACTGTAAGCTGTTTTCAGATGTATTTGCTGGGAATGGCTTAAAAACATTCGCAAGATGTTCTGCAAACAGGTTAGCTTTTTCTTTCGGATCTCCGATCCAATTCCCGTTTAGAGTTTTTATTGGCGAGTTTTGTAACTGCGGTCTTTTCAGGCGCTTAGCTGCTTTCCAGAGCGAATAATCGGTTGAAGCATTAAGAGTTAAATTTTTCAGGAATCTACTTAATGAATCATTTTTGAATTCGTAGATTTGTTTTTTCAGTTCGTTGCTTAGCCGGTTAAAGGCTGTTTTGTCGTCTGGAAATCTAGTATTTTGCCATTTTCTTCGAGCTTTTCTCTTCTCCAATATAAACTCTCTTATCTCGACAGGGTATTTTGTTTCAGTTTGCTTCCTACTCGAGTAAGTTTGTGTACTTTCTTCTGCAGCTTGTTGAACATCGGCAATGAATTATTGTTCTACTTCAAGGTCGATTTTCTCTTTTGTTTCCATAGGGGATCTGAGGTTTATATAGCTTTCAAGCTTTTCTATGAATTCACTCCAGTTTGTTTTATTATTTACTAGCTTAGGATTACTTTTTTCCTTTATCTCCGATTCATTAAGTGATAAAATAAAAGTGAAAAAAAGGCGGCGTACCCCACAGGCGGATCACTAGTGTGAAGCGGAAAAGTGGGAGAGTTGTGATCGCTTCAAGATCACTACTCGTAACGCCGGAAATGAAAAAGAAGAAGATTAAGTGATAAAATCACCGGTGCATGATCTGATGATAAGTCATAATTACCTTCGACTCTTATATGGTTTCGTTTGATACTGTAACGTGCGCTTAGTTCGCAAAAATAAAACTCTACCTTTCAATTTAATTCTACCACTTTATTCAGTATCTACTTTCGATATACACTTTATTCGAACTCAACTCAATTACGTTTATTCAATATTCACACTATCACTTTCTAAAATAAAACTGACTTCTGGTTGCGTCAACTCCCTCTTTATATAGGAGTGTGAATCATCGAGAGATTTTTAGTAGTTTTGCTATGAACCATGATGTCTAGACAAGTTCCCCTCCCGGTATTTCTGCACACACACACACACTCACTCACAAAAGACGTCTTCTTTTAAACCACTCCATTATAGTGTTGCCAGTTGTGTTTTCGGTTGAAGGTTTTCGATTAGGAAATTGGTTTAAATGTTGGGTGTACATTACACTGCCCCCTCCTTAAGATTGTTCGTCCCGAATAATTCCATCTGCAGCCTCGCCACTATATCGATGCAGCCGGTCACAATGAACTACTTTTAACTTGCCTCTTAGTCCTCTTTGGATGCGGTAAACCACGTCGTTAATCCTCGTGACAACAGTATAAGGACCTTCCCAGTTCAGCTGAAGTTTCGGTGACAATCCCTTTTGACGATGAGGATTATAAAGCCACACACGATCTCCTGCTTGGAATCCTGACGTTGTCGCTTTTGTGTCGTACCGTGTCTTCATCCGGTCGCTGTAGGTTTTCATCCGTTCCCTTGTTCTTTTATGGATGTCAGCGAGTCTCTCCTCGAGGTCGTCCACATACTCGTTTGTGTCCTGTGGCTCCTCTGTGGGGCATCCAAATTTAAGTTCGCTGGGCAGCCGCATGGTTTTCCCGAACAGGATGTCAGATGGTGTTTGTCCTGTCGAGCTATGTACTGCACATCTATAGGCCATCAGGAATAGCGGAACGTACCCATCCCAGTCTCTTTGGAAGTCGCCAACGACCTTGGTGAGGTGTTCTTTCAAGGTCCGGTTGAATCTTTCAACCATCCCATCAGACTGTGGGTGAAGCGGTGTGGTTCTAGTCTTTTTAATGCCAAGTAGTCCGCACACTCCTTGGAAGATGTTTGACTCAAAGTTCCTCCCTTGGTCGGAATGGAGTTCCATAGGCACGCCAAACCTACTCACCCAGTTAAACACAATCTGGTCGACCACCGTTTTGGCTTCTTGATTTGGGATGGCATACGCCTCAGGCCACTTGCTAAAATAGTCCATTACAACCAGAATGTACTTGTTTCCAGCGTTGGTCTCTGGAAAAGGCACAGCCACATCTACTGCAATCCTCTCAAAAGGCGATCCAACGTTGTACTGATGCATCTTACCTTGAATCTTCCTACCAGGTCCTTTGGTTGCAGCACACTTGTCACATGTTCGGCACCACTTCTCCACGTCATCTCTAGCATGTAACCAGTAGAACCGATGTCGCACCTTCTCCAGTGTTTTGTTTACTCCCAGGTGGCCTCCAGAAGGTCCGTCGTGCATCTCCCGAAGAACTTCACTGACTTTCAATTGCGGTACGATCAGCTGCATCACATATGACTTACCGTCAGCGGATTCCCATCTTCGCCTGAGGACACCTTCTTGCACATATAGTGAGTCCCACTGTGCCCAATAGGCTTTGAGAACTGGACTCCTGTCAGAAATGTCTCCCCATTCCGGTTTCTCTTCATTTTCTTTCCATGCGAGAATGGGTTCGATATCTGGATCCTCCTGTTGAGCAGTCCTCACTTCCTCATTGCTCCATCCGCTTATGGTGTCAGCTCTTAGTCGCTGAGCGGTAATGATTTCTTTGTCTTCTTGCCGCCTGCAATGCTTGCAATCCACTTTGCAAGGTCTTCGGGATAATGCATCGGCGTTTGAGTGCAGCTTTCCTCTGCGGTGTTGGATCTGGTAGTCATAGGTCTGCAATCTTTCTATCCACCTTGCGACTTGACCTTCTGGATTTTTGAAGTTCAACAGCCAGCTCAACGCACCGTGGTCTGTCCGCAGAAGGAATTTCTGTCCATAGATGTACTTATGGAAGTGCTTTGTTGCCAAGATAAGAGCTAGCAGTTCCCTTCTGGTCACGCAGTAGTTTCTTTCGGGTTTCGATATGACCTTGCTGTAGTATGCCACCACTTTCTCTTCGCCATCATGCACTTGGGATAGTACCGCCCCGATTCCAACGTTGCTTGCATCTGCGTCGACGATGAATGTTTTGCCAGGTGTTGGATGTGCCAGCACTGGAGCGTTACAGAGGCGGTATTTGAGTTCCTGGAAAGATTTCTCACACTCATCTGACCATTTAAACTGCTTCCCCTTTTCGGTTAGCTGATGCAAACTCTTTGCAACTCCAGCAAAGTTCTTAACAAAACGTCGGTAATATGTGGCAAGTCCCAGAAAGCTTCGGAGTTGATGTTTGTCCTGTGGTGTTGGCCAATTTTTGACGGAGTCAACTTTTTCAGGATCAGTCTTTCCTCCTTGGGATGAGATGATGTGTCCCAAATACTTGACTTCGGTTTTGAAAAGTGCACATTTTTCTGGATTCAGTTTAAGGTTAGCCTCTCGAAGTCTCTGAAACACAGCTTTAAGGTTCTTGCAATGCTGGTCAAATGTTTTCCCGTAAACAATCACATCGTCCAAGTAGACTAGGCAAGCTTTCCACGTCAGTCCTTGAAGGACACATTCCATCAAACGCTCGAATGTTGCCGGAGCGTTGCATAGCCCAAACGGCATAACTTTGAACTGCCAGAGCCCATTACCTGTAGAAAACGCCGTCTTTTCCCGATCATCTGGGTGGATGTCAACTTGCCAATATCCACTCTTCAAGTCCAGCGTCGAAAACCACTGGGCTCCCTCCATGGCATCTAGGGTATCACTGATTCTGGGCAGGGGATAGCTGTCCTTCTTAGTCAAATCATTCAGCCTTCGGTAGTCTACACAAAAGCGAGTGCTTCCGTCTTTCTTTTTCACTTGCACCACTGGTGACGCCCAAGGACTTTTGGAATTTTCGATAAGACCGTCCTTCTTCATTGTTGTTATCATTTCCTCAACCTCACCTTGTTTGGCCAGTGGAAGGCGTCTTGCGGGTTGACGAATCGGTCTTGCATCTCCTGTGTTGATGCGATGCTGCACCAACTGTGTCCTACCATATTGCCCCTTTGCCGATGCGAAGATGTCAGTGTATTCTTGTAGGAGATTTTCAGCCATCCTCGTTTGTTGGTGATCAAGGTTGGATGAATTCAGGATTCTAGCTTTGATGGCTTTGAGCTCCTCCGGAGTTATAGCTTTTCTCGGGGCTTCATCAGTGATCTTCGTAATTGCTGCAACGGATTCGCAACGTCCAACGACTTCTCCTTTCTTCAACCTTACATTGTACGGTCTAGTGTTTAGTAATCGTACGGGGACCATTTTGTTTTTCGGTGCTACCAGTGTTTTCCCAATGATGACGCTTTGGGAGGAACACTCTGGGTCTGGTTCCACCACGAGGTATCGAAGGCTTCCAAACTCACCTTCCAGTTTTGTCCAAACGAACACTTCAGAAGAAGGAGGCAGAATCAGATCTTCCGTGATGACAGTCCTCAGTGTCGACGTACTTTCGTTCGAATAGGTCATTGGAAGTTCCTTATTTTGGTACTTCAAAACCTGATTACCGATGTCCAAAATAACTCCGTGCTGTTTCTTAAAGTAAATTCCAATGATGCACTCGTCACATATATCTGCCACCAGGAATTGATGAGTAAACACTAGATCGGCCAGTCGGATCTTAAGACACACTTCTCCATATACTCTTGCTGCTTCTCCCGTTGCGGTTCTTAGACGGTAGCTATTGGTGTTATGAAGCCGCGTCGTCTTTACCAGGTCTCGACGTACTATGGAGGCTGTGGCACCGGTGTCGATGGTAGCCAAATGTTTGTTCCCGTTAATAGTAGTCTCCACAGTCAGACTTTTGTTGTCTCGTTTGGTCTGAGAGACCTGGATGGTGGTTCTGGGGCCATCGATACAAGAAACCAGCCTCTGCCCCTCGAAGTTGGTTCTTACTCGTTTCCCTGATGGGAAACGGGCTGATAGGCAACGCTGGTGTTGTTTTTACCTTGCTCTGGGTTGGATCTCTTGCTTCCACAATGTTGACAACTGCCTTTGTTTGGTGGTAGTCGGCATTGACGCTGTAAGTGCCCGGTCTTGTTGCAGTTCCAACATCTTGTTAGTCCGCTCCGATTCTTTTGTATTTCAGCTCTTTGGCACGAGCATTCTTCGACTATGGCCTCTCTAAGTCGATGTACTCCCTGAGAAGCCTGTTCTGCTGCTTCAATTGTCAATGCGAATGCTAAAGTTTCGGAAAGAGTACGTGTTCTAGCAGTTCGCACAGACCTCTGAAGATGTATATCGGAAATGGCACGAACGAAGGACTCAACAGCGAGCTGGGTGATGATTTCTTCTCCAGCATCCGGGTATGCCAGGTGAACCAGTCTTTCGACGTCTGCTTGGAGCTGCTGTAGACTTTCACCCCTTTTCTGGACTCTGTTATTGAGTTGGACTCGGAAGACTTCTTTCAAGTGGCTATCTCCAAAGCGTTTATCTATATCTGCCACGAGAGAACTGAAATCACCGCTCTTACCAGCTGGAACTGTTTGAAGTAATTCAGCTGCTGGTCCTCTAAGAGCAAGAGTCAGTGCAATGTACTTGTCTTCGTCATCCCAGCCATTTGTTGTCGCGGCTGCCTCAAATTGTCTCTTGTAAACTGCCCAAGAAGACTGTCCATCAAATGTTGGGGGTTTCATCTCCTTTTTCTTTGCAAGCTCTCCAGTAGATTCTTGAATTTTAATTTTCCGGATCTGGTCTAGTTCCTTTGTCAGAACAGAGAACTGTTGATCGCATCGGCTTTCCAAACGATTCTCTACAACAGAAAGCTGTTTTTCCACACCTTCAACGCGTTCGTCAAGGGCACATACGTTTTTCTCAATGTTACCCAATTTACCTTCTAGAATGTTTTTCTGACTTTCCAAAACATTCTGTTGCGCTTCAAGTCTTTCGAGAATATTCTGTTGTTCCTTCTTTTATTCGTTTCGCTGTGTTTCAAGTTGTTCCAGAACATTCTGTTGTTCCTTCTTTTGATCGTTTCGTTGTTCTTCCAGACGTCCGAGAACCTTCTGCTGTTCTGTCTTTTGTTCTAATAAAAGCTTCATTATACTAGAAAAATCTACACTTTCACTTGCTTCCTCTTCCTCCACTTCTGTTTCAAAAACAAAAGTGTTTACGTCTTCCCCTTGCTGTTCCAAGTGGTTGCGCAAGCGCAGGACGAGCTCATTTTTCGATCCCGCTCTAGAAAGATTTCGCTTACCTAACTCACTTTTAAGCTCAATGCAGTTGAGCTCTTCTAACAACTTACCCATTTTCACTGTATATAATTATTATTTTTCTTTTTTTTTACTTCTTTTTTTTTTTTTTTTTTTTTTTACACTTTACTAGTCAAATAAGTTTTATTTACACTTCTAACACCAATGTAACGTGCGCTTAGTTCGCAAAAATAAAACTCTACCTTTCAATTTAATTCTACCACTTTATTCAGTATCTACTTTCGATATACACTTTATTCGAACTCAACTCAATTACGTTTATTCAATATTCACACTATCACTTTCTAAAATAAAACTGACTTCTGGTTGCGTCAACTCCCTCTTTATATAGGAGTGTGAAACATCGAGAGATTTCTAGTAGTTTTGCTATGAACCATGATGTCTAGACAAGTTCCCCTCCCGGTATTTCTGCACACACACACACTCACTCACAAAAGACGTCTCTTTTAAACCACTCCATTATAGTGTTGCCAGTTGTGTTTTCGGTTGAAGGTTTTCGATTAGGAAATTGGTTTAAATGTTGGGTGTACATTACAAAACCTTTAACTATGAAAAAGTCAACAAGGTCTGGTATTTTACTAGAATCCGATGGCCAGTATATTGGTGATCTGAATGAATAAAACTCGCAATTGTATTTGAGGCATGCTTTGTAAAGCCTTTTGCCATTGTATATGGAATCTATAGTACTTTCGATAGCAAAAACGGTCGCTCAAAGCCATCTATTGATCCGTCGGCGTACTAACATTCCCCTGTAATTTCTAGAGCGGCGTCGGATCAATAGATGGCTTTGAGCGACCGTTTTTGCTATCGAAAGTACTATAGATTCCATATACAATGCTTTTGCCTTTTGTTGTTATAAGTCTGGATCCCCAATGGGTATGCTTGCATTAAAGTCACCGCCAACAAGGAACTTATGTCCTAGTAGATTTAGCAGTTCTGTATAATCATCTTCAGTCGGGGAATGCCTTGGCGGGCAGTTTATTGATGCCAACTTGAAGTCGTTCTTTTTCATACCAATACATATTATTATTACTTGCATATTCTCGTTTGTAAACATAGCTTCTTCATGGTGTTTTAAGATCTTTTTTATCAGGATTGCCGATCCACCTCTAGCCTTATCAGCTGGATGAGGAGCGTGGTAGCAAATATAGTTTGATATTAAATCATCAAGAACCAGTCCACTTGCGAAATGAGTTTCGGACACCAGACAAATATCTATGTGTTCGATGTCTAAGAAGATTTTTAGTTCTGATAAATGGTGTAAAAGACCGTTTGCATTCCATGTTCCAATTTTTAGTGTTCTGTCCATCATTGTTTTTAAAGAGCGACTCCTTCACTTACCCGTTTGATGTTCAAATCCTGATTGTCAATTCTTTTAAGAATAAGTTCAAGAATTTCTTTAATGTAAGTTTCTTCATTCTTCCGCACGTTTTTAACAATCTGTGAATAGGATTTACTTTCATCGCTTTTGCTTTTAACAGCTTCCTTCGGAAGTTCTCTCTTACCTTTGTCTTCACCTAATGTCATTTTGCTTTTGGATTTTTGAAATCTTTTAGAAACTGGACAGCCTCTATAGCTTGCAGGGTGACTACCTTGACAGTTTACACATTTTGCTTTCTGTTCTTTGCTTGATGGACAGTCCTTCACACTTAACACAAGCAAACTCGCGGTTGCAATATTTTTGGGTGTGGCCAAATGCTTCTTGGCATAGTTTACATTGCGGAACAATTTCGGTTCAATTTTGACTTTTATGGCCAAGATTGATAGAATACTATAGACATTTTCAAGACTTTGTTTGCTGTCGAAAAATAGCGTGAATAAAGGCAGGGATCTCTTTATTATTATTGGTTCCCCAGCAGAGTTCTTAGTAGTCTCATTCTTAATAAGAGTGACTGCATCAAGGGCTTGGAAGCCTGCTTGAACAAGGTCTTCTACTAATTCTTTTGGAGAACATGAGGAATGTAGGCCTCTGGCTACTACTTTTATTGGTCTTGTGGATTTGTTTTCATACGAGTGCCACTGGATTTTATGTTTGCTTAGTTCCTCAGTGACCAGTCTATAGTCACCATCTTCCTCGACATTGACTTTCCAATTGTCGTTGTTATACGATGTATATTTGCAAGCTTTTTTGAGTACATTTCTCAATCATTTTCTTAAGATCTCCAAAATTTGGGAATCCTGTGATCATAATTGGTGGTGGTTCAGTTTTTCTGTTGCCTTTAGACAAAGACTTTGGTTAAGCATTGGCTAGACATTATTTGCACTATCCTTTGTAGTACCCAAGTCTTTTTTATTTTCAGTTTTCGAGGTTTGCTGGTTCTTTGTATGCATTTCAGGGCTACCTTCCGCTTTTCGTTTTTTAGCAGTGCGCTTATTTCTTTTTCTTTCAGTTTCAAATAAAAGTTCTTCTTCGTCAGTTTGATACACAGTAACAGTATCTTGTTGACTTGACTGAACCGTACCTTGTGTTCCTTGTCAAATAGGGACACCTTTTCTTCGAGTCTTTTTACTTGCTCCTGAAGACTTTGAACTAAGGTTTCAAGTTTCTTTCTTGCTGCTATTTTCTTTTGCCATTCATCAAAGTAATCTTTCGATTCGGTTTGGCAGTTTTCTTTGATTTCTTTGAAACTCTGTTGTCCTGCAGTGTCGATCATTTCAGAGACATTGGTTTCTTTTTGGCTAATGACTTTTACGTCATTTGTCTTAGTTGGGGTTTTCGATGGTGTAACCCTTTGGGAGTAGTTTTTTGGTGTAGTTCTCTGTATTTTCGTACTCCGTTTTCCAAAATTTTTAAGCAACAAGTGATCCACCCCAGAATCCGTAGGACCGGTCTCTTTAGAGAGTGGATTTTCCAATTTTGCTGGACTGCCACCTGGGGTAATAAATCTGTTTGTTTTGTTCATTGCCATAGTTGTAAACTTTTTTTTTTATGATACAAATAGGTCAGTTACTTCTATTCGCATTTTATATTCAGCCGCCCCACTGGGATCAGACGCTGACCAGTGTGCCGCACAATATGTGTCAGACGCTCTTGGATTTATTGTTGAGCTGGTACATTCAGAGTGATATTTTTCTCACTTTGCTCCTAGTTCCTGAAAAGATAACTCAGGTGACACAGCTCGTGGATTAATTGATTCAACGCTCGTCGTTAGTTGGTTATCCAGCGGGCACCACTTGGAGGTGACGATGCGATTGTGCTCCACCTAAAGAGTTACCAAGGTGGCAACCGAAAGCCAATGCAACTTCAAGTAACACCATTACAAAGACGTGAAGTTTTCGGCACCATGCTCAATTTAATATTTGGAGTGAATGACGAAGTGTGCCATGACATTGAAGATCTAGACAACAACATCGGTGGTGGCAAAATGTTGACGAAATCAACAATAAATAGCAATAAGTATTATTTAAGTCAATAGGTCATAAGAACATTGGTGTCGTAATATAAGTCAGTGAATATGTCGTAAGCAAACGAGGCAAGCAATGCAGTCAAGTTCATTTTGTGTGTCACCAGTTTAATAAAGCCAATATGCACGGTAGACAAAATGAGCTTGAAGTTCGCCCCAAACAATCCGATAGCTGCTATTGGTTGGGTTGAGTTCCCTTCGCTGTATCCTTTGCAGCTTCTTACGTAAATAAACTGCTTGTACAGGTTTTACACGTAATCAGTAATCAGGGAGGTATGGGCAACAGTCCATGCTCTTCTTGGGTTGCAGCGTCAATTTCAGAGTTCCAAAACCCTGTTTTCTGCTGGCAGAATTGAAGCTTCTTCAACGTCTCTTTTCAACTTCTCAGCATCCAGTGTTCTGTAGTTTATAAAGTTTTCCAGAGGTTCCGTGGCAACAAAAAGTGGTTGGCGCAATTTTATGCCGACTTGAACTACTTCGTGGCCTGTGTCGCTGGGAATGAGTGTACAGGTGAAGTTCTGCAAACCTTGAATGAGAAAAACAAGAACAATTTATTAAGAAGAAGTCAAGTGTAGATGGCGTCCTTGGGAATGTTGGTTTACTTTGGGATACAACTGCTAGTGAGGTTTGAGCGTGTAACGTATCCAGCCAGTCTGTAATCGCTTTGCGTTCTATATTTATAACTGTAACATGCCAACGGGTGTGCTTGGCATTGAAATCACCGCCAATTAGCCCGAACGTGCTTTTAGAGACGACGCTATTGAGGGTGTGGAGATCGAGATCGTTCTGGATATTTCTTGTCGTTGAGTTGCAGCGGACATACACTGCAATTATGGTGAGGCCTTCATTTCCTATTTGAAAAGTGACTCCGTTGCTTCACTGGTCAGGAGGCCTGTCACGGAGATTTCATTAATGTTGGCACTTATGTTATTCCTAACGTAAATCGCTGTTCCAACGTGTTCATCGGACTTGTCCTGTTGGTAGGTTTTGAATTCCATGATGTCGATATTGTTGCGCCGTGTCACATTTGTTTAACTAATGTAGGTGATGTCCGGCTTATGGATTTTCATGAACAAGTTGAATGGCGTTGTCTTTCCAGATTTTACATCAAATTTACGTTGCACGTCATGATGCGGAGCTTCTTTAGTTGCATATTTGGAATATGAAGGTGGTGGTTGCTTGCAGTGGTGTTGCTCGATGCAGCAGCTAGCCACGGTAGTGGGTTGACCCTGCCTCAGCGAAGAAGGTCATTGCCTTATCGTTGTTGAATGTCTCGTCTTCCATTAGTGTCATCGCTTCGTTGTATCTCAGGTCCGGGTGTCATGTCGGTCTTCTTCTGCTATCCTTCTTACTAAGGGGTTCGGATGTTTGGCCAGGTTTTCCAGTAGGCATCTTCAAGATTGCACCATGTATTTCTCTATGGGGATGACCCTTGCTTCTTCATAGAGCTTTCTATTGCTGACGTTTATCCTGCGTATCGGATCGCAGTCAAGCCCTGTGCATATGCGTCGAACCTTCCTCTCGAATACAGCCAGTTTTTGCATTCTAGTCTTGGATATTGTTAACCAGACGGGGAAGCAGTAGGTGATCACGGGTCGTATTAGCTGCTTGTACATCAACAATTTTGTGTTTTGGCTCAGTCCAATTCTTTTGCGCATCAGCGGATGGACGTGATGGAAAGCAAAGTTAGCTTTTTTGACGACTGCAGTGGCGTGCGGGTTGAAACGCATCAGTTCGTTGAAGTGTACTCCTAGATACTTAACCTGCTTTTTCGGCCTGACTTGTGTACCATCGGGAAGGTTTACGCGAATTTTATAGCAGTTTGTGGCTGATCTCGAACGTCTCCGTCTTCGTGTGGGTCTTCTTATGCAAATTAGTTCGAACTTCGCTGAATTAATTTTGATTCCCCATAGTTTGTAGTACTCGAAGAGCTTCTATCTGTGGTCTTCTACTCTACGAGCAGCGATCACAGGTGACAGTGAGTGCGCAGAGGTCATGAGTCATCCGCAAAGAGAAGGTTGGTGGTGTTTTCTGGTTGGGTTGGTCCGAGGTGAAGATTCTATAAAGGAAAAGCCCTAGCTTCGATCCTTGAGCAACCCCTGCTCTGATAAATCTGGTTGCAAACACGGTGTTATCTACTTGCACGTAGAAATATCTGGAATGAAGAAAATGAAATCAAATTTTAATTAATGAACCTGGAAAGCGCAAAATGGTTAATTTATGGATAAGTCCGTTTGTCCAGACACTATCAAATGCCTTCTCAACGTCGAAGATACATCCAACTGTTGTTTGATGGATGTTGAGTTTCCTTATAACGTCCCCTTGAAGCTTCAGGAGCGGATGAATAGTAGAATGTTTCTTCCGGAATCCAGACTGCATATTCGGGATGATGCTGTTGTCGTTGCAGAATGCCTTGAGCCTTCGGAGAACCAGACACTCCAGAATTTTGCTGACGTTGCTGAGTAGGGATAACCAAACACAATTTTTCGGTTTCCCTTCTTGGGAATGGCCACGATCTTCGCCTTCTTCCATCGCTCGGGAAAGTGGCAGTTGTTGGGGCAGTTGTTCATCACAATGGCTTAAAAGATTATCATTGTCTGAGGAAATGATATCATTGTCTGAGGAAATGAAATTTTTTTTTTTGAAATTTTATCCGGCCAAGCTGATTTTTTGGGAGCGCCCACTCTGGATCAAATCTAGAATGCCTTCTGGGTTTGTGAAAATGGTGCCTCCACTTGGATCACATAAAGGGTTGACGTCATTGAAAACGGTTTCTTTGTGCTTTTTTCAATCAGCTGGATGGTTGAGTCCGCATCATTTAGGAATGCGTGTTCAGCAGGTGGGGCTCACACGAAATTTTCTTCTAAAAATTTGGCAGATCCTTATGCTTTATCCTCGGATGATGTTACTTCTCCTCTATTGGTGGTGATCTTCTCTGGCAAATCTGGCCTTTTGCCGAAGATACTGTTGATGTTTTGAAGGCATACGGACAAAAATATCATCACTGTCTGAGGAAGTATCTTTAAAAATAAAATTTGAAATTTTATCCAGCCCAGCTGATTTTTTGGGGGTGCCCACTTTGGATCAAGTCTAGAATGTCTTCTGGGTTTGTGAAAATGGTGCCTCCACTTGGATCCCATAAAAGATCACTGAAAACGGTTTCTTTGTGCTTCCTTCAATCAGCTGGATGGTTGAGCCCGCATCATTTAGGAATGCAGGGTCAGCAGGTGGGGTTCACACGAAATTTTCTTCAACAAACTCGACAGATCCTTCTGCTTTATCCTCGGATGATGATACTTCTCCTCTGTTGGTGGTGATCATTTCTGGCAAATCTGGCATTTTGCTGACGATACTGTTTTGATTATGTTTTTGAAGACATCCGGACAGGGTTGCTTTGAGTCTCTTTTGGAATTGCACGTTGTTGTGGTGCTGAATTGCATTCCTGAACATTGTGTTGTTTCAGTTAAGCTCGCTCAGTCAAGACTGGAAATCTGAATTGCTTGTGTTGAGTTCACTTTGCCGAATCCTATGAAGTCTTTTCCTCAGTCGTTTTCGGTGGTGGTATAGGTTTTGAATGTAGACTGGTAGGTGCTGGTATCTATTCTTGGATGTTTTCGGCTTCTTTTTGCTATATAAGGCATTTCTGCGGCTGTTTCCAGGTCCTCAATTGCAGCATCATTGTCCATGTTTTGCAGGTTTCTGTTGGTTGGTGGGAGGTGGTGAAGACAACACACGACGACCGATCCTGATCATTCACCCTGGGCAGCATATGAACACACAACCGCACATAGAAAAGTATCTGCCAATGCTTTGGTACCATACTGGTGCTTGAGACGATTGACCCATTTCTCCACTGCTTGAGTGTGGATACCAGATACACACTGGCTTCCCATATGCCATCAGATGGCAGTGTTTATACTGTATAAATATTCTCGCATCTATGGCAATGGGAATAATTTCTTACAAACAAAGAGAACTAAACAATATCTCCCATTAGGATCGGTGCGATACTTGCTGGGGTAGGCACATTCTTCTTCATGTGCCGTTGGACCAGAAAAGCTTGAAGCTGGTATCAACAATTGGAGTCCCTTCACGTGTGGGAGTTATGGTGACGCGGTACATTCCTCTTGGCTGGCTATTGGATGAACGAGAACAAGGGTGAATGAATTTCTGGCTTAACTGTGGCAGTTCAACTTCAAATCTAGCGCGACGCAGTATGAATGAATGAAGAAATTTAGTATCTGGGTTACGCTTAGGAATATTAGCACCCTCTCCTTTACGAAGTTGGATCCTAGGTACTTCTTCCTTTGGTGTATTAGAGCTTCGCAGTCACCTAAGAGGTGGTCAGAAATACGAAAAATTTGGAAAAAAGTGGTTTTAAAAAAAAAATTATGTTTTTTTTTCAAAGTTTTGACTTTGAAAATTAATATTTCAAAAACTATTTATTTGAACAACTTATTTTGAAATTTAAATTAATGTATAAGTTTTGGCTTTTCAAAATGCTATAGCACGACTCTGTAGGTATTACCGTTATTTTTAAATAATTTTTTTCCCATTTTTAGTGATTTTTTTCTTAAATTGCCCCTCCCGCCTAAACGGGCGAAAATGGACCCCCCCCCCTCCCATACGATTTTTTGCTTGGCTAGGTCCAACCTACACACCCTTTTCTTTTTGTCACACCTTATGCGAATCACCCTGTATACGCAATCCGGGATCAATACCGCATCCCAACATTTCGTCCAAATCGAGCCAGATAACAACAACAATCTTCCTAGTATTCACACGAAAACAGATAAGGTTATTAAGGAAATAAATCGAAATGTGAATGATTGTCTTAGTGCTCTAGCCTTATACGGAATCGAAACCGAGTGATGGGACTCAGTTCTTACATTTTTAGTATCAAGTCGGTTGCCGGAAAAAACTCTCTCTCTTTGGAAACAAAGTTTAAATAATCCAGCTGAGATACCAACTTGGAAAGAACTTAGTGAGTTTTTAGTTTCGCGTTACAAAGTTCTTGAAACTGTCAGCGATATTCGTCTTCCTTCGAAACCCAATATAGACATTCCACAGGCACAAAAAGGTGTGAAATTGAAAACACATCATGCTAAGATGACTCAATCGGCTTGTTTAGAATATAAAGGTAAGCAGCCGCTTTCTCAAGCAAAAAGTGTATCTCATCAACTATCTATTTCAAATCCAAACATCAACATACAGTCCACTTCAACATCAAGCCCAAACGTAAATTCTTACTTTTCAACTTCGTCAAAGAAAGTTCTTTTGGCTACCGCTTTTATTTCAGTATTTTCCCATGGCACTAAGTACGCTCTCCAACAAGCTTTAGTAGACCCTGGATCAGAAATCACACCTATTTCGAAAGCAGCTCAGCAACGTTTAGGCCTACCATACACCCCAACAAATGCAATAGTCTCTGGTGTTAATGCTACTCTAGCAACAACCTCTAAAATGTTATGTCATTTTAAATAAAGTTCGGATTACTATCCAAATAATGTTATAAATCATCTCGAATAGATCTTCTTATAGGAGCTGATATCTATTCGTCTATCATTCTCGAAGGAGTTCGACGAAACATACTCGGCAGCTTGGTGGCACAAAACTCAATTTTTGGCTGGATCATTTCTGGTCCCCTTCAAAAACCTGATGATTCCATTATAACAAATTATGCTACGTTTTTTAACCAAGTTGCATTAGATGAAAAGGTTAGGCGGTTCTGGGAATTAGAAGAAATTTCTACAAAAAGTCAAATGTCAGAAGAAGATCGTTATTGCGATAAAATATATTCCGAATCAACGTATCGACAACACGACGGTAGGTATGTTGTCAAATTCCCCTTTAAAAAAGAGTTTTTGGGGAAATTGCAACTTGGTCGATCAAGAAATATTTGTGAAAAACATTTCATTTTTTTCTGAACGTCGTCTCAGGTTAGGTTAGGTTGAAATGGTTGTCAGGAAAACAACTGACACACTTAGACCAGTATTAGGTCCATTGTGATACCATAAGAATTAAGTGAGGAAGAACCCCACTTAACAAAACCATTTGGAGCTTTTTATGAAGCGAAAGAGATGCAGGATATCTGTGTTCGCCAGATCGTTTAGATCATCGAGGAAATACTTTACAAGATGCCGCTTTCTTTTAATGGAGAGTGCAGGACATGAGCAGAGGAGGTGTGGAACAGTTTCCTCCTCCTCCTCATCTAAGCAACTTCTACAGAAGTCATTTGAGGGAAAACCAAGTCTTATGGCGTGTCTGCCTATCAGACAATGTCCGATAATGACATTGATTACGGAGCTAAAGTGCAATCTGGTTATGGATAGCAAATGCCTTGTGCGTTTTAGATCAAGTCCTGGCCATAGCTGTTTTGTTGCCACACACGTGGTGATACTGTTCCACCAATGATTTGTTCTATCCATTGCCTCTTGCTTTAGCATAAGTTTACATGTAGCGATTGGTATACCGATATTCAACCTGCTGGTTGATATCGGTGGAACGGTTCCTTTTCTGGCGAGTTCATCGGCCTTACAGTTGCCCGCGATATCTCTGTGCCCCGGCACCCAAATAAGGTGAATATTAAACTGTTCAGCCATCTCCTTAAGAGACAGGCGACAAATAAGGGCGGTTACTGAGTTCGTGGAAACGGCGCCGGGTGATTTGAGGGCTGCCTGACTGTCTGAGAAAATCCGGATATTCGCTGAGGATATCACGTTTTCTTTTAGCCATGATAGGACCTCTTTGATCGCCAGAATTTCCGCTTGGAACACGCTACAATGGTTTGGGAGGCGTAATGAGAGACTTACGTTAAGTCGTTTTGAGTACACCCCGCAGACAACCCCTTCCTCGGTTTTTGACCCATCTGCATAGAAATGAATTGAATCATCTCTCAAAAATTCTTCGTCCTCCCAGGTCGTTCTCGTTGGGATTGAGACATGGAACTTATAATCAAAAACCAATTGGGGGATGGTGTAGTCAGAGTGGCAAGAGATTGATCTGAATATATTCACAATTGTGGCATGACCGATGTTGTTATCGGTCCATTGGGAGATAGCTCTGATACGAGTGGCCGTACTTGCGGCCATTTGTTTACTGAAGATATCTAGTGGTATGAGATTAAGGAGTATATTTAGGGCAGCTGAGGGTGTTGATCTCAGTGCTCCGCTTATACACAAACAGGCTGTTCGTTGGACTTTGCTCAGATTATCGCAGTAGGTCCTTTTATCAAGAGCGGTCCACCATACCACTACTCCGTATGTGAGTATTGGTCTGATGACCGCGGTGTAGAGCCAGTGGGTGATTTGGGGGGAGAAGCCCCATTTAGTGCCAATGGCTTTTTTGCAGGAAAACAGGGCTACGGTTGATTTCCTGATTCTTTCCTCTATATTGGCTTTCCAGTTTAGCTTTTTGTCTAGGATAATACCTAGATATCTAGCTTCGTTGGAGAGTTGAAGTGGGATTCCATTTATTGATGGAGTTGTTAGTTGAGGAATTTTGTATTTCCTGGTGAAGAGAACGAGTTCGGTTTTCTGAGGGTTGACCCCTAGATCACTTTTTCTCGCCCATTTTACTAGTTTGTTTAGAGCGGTTTGCATCAGATCCATAAGGACGTGAGCATATTTGCCGGATACCGCAATGGAGACGTCATCTGCATATGCAATCACTTTGAAACCCTCAGCTTCTAGGTCAACTAGAAGTTCATTGACGACTAGATTCCATAGAAGAGGGGATAGAACTCCACCTTGCGGTGTGCCCCTGCTGACAGATCTCTTTGCAGAGAAATCTCCCAGTGTTGAGTTGATTCTTCTGCTTTTTAGCATAAGATCTATCAATTCCACTAAGGATTGGTCTACTTTGAGCTTCGTCAGCGCCTTTATAATTGCAGAGTTGCTGACGTTGTTGACGGCACCCTCTATGTCGAGGAACGCGGCCAGAGTGTATTCTTTGTGATGGAGGGAATATTCTATAGTACGAACCAGGGTGTGAAGGGCCGTTTCTACAGATTTTCCCTTACAGTAGGCGTGTTGCGCTGTAGATAACAGTTTAGGATCTATAGCTTTACGCAGGTGGATATCAATCAACGCAGGGTGATATCAATCAGTCGTTCTTTCCTTGAGAAGGAAATATGATAGACTTATTGGTCGGAGATCTTTTGGATTTACGTGGGATGATTTCCCAGCCTAAGGTATAAACACCACCTTGACCTCTCTCCACTGAGTGGGGATATAGTTTAATGTGGTGCAGCCAATAAGAATCACTTCAAGGACAGGGATTATGATATCCGCAGCCTTTTGAAGTTCGGCTGGAATTATACCGTCTGGTCCAGGGGATTTATATGGGTCAAAGCTGTTAGTGGCCCAAAAAAGTTTTTCCCTTGTAATCAGATCGAGATTGTTTGGAGTTTTGTTGCTTGATACTATGGAATCATAGTTACATAAGATCTTGGAGCTGCCTGGAAAATGAGTGTCCAGAAGCAAATTGAGCGTTTCTTCGCAGGATTCTGTCCAGCCGTCAGCTGTTTTCAAACTGCTAGGCATGGTTGGACTCTTTGAGAGGATTTTTCTTAGTCTGGAAGCTTCTGAAGTATCTTCTATTTTTCCACAGAAGTTTCTCCAGGAAGTTCTTTTATTTTTCCTCAGTTGATATTTATATGTTTTGAGGGATTCCTTGTAGGAATCCCAGTCTGTTACGGTTTTAGATAGTTTAGCTCGGTTGAAACGTCTTCTACATTCTTTCCTGAGCGGTTCCAGCCCCGAGCTCCACCACAGTGGTTTCTGTTTTCCTCTTATTTTTATAAGAGGACAGGATCTGTGCAGTGAGAGGTTAAGGGCAGTGGTAAGATCATTGACTTTTTTGTCTAGATCAAGTTTGTTTGTAGGGTTTTGTAAAAGTTCAGGTTTAATAAACTTTTTCAGAGTTACCCGGTATTTTTGCCAGTCAGTTTTCCGATAGTTTCGGAAAACTGGGTGCTTGAGAGGTTCTTCATTAAGATCAAATTGAATGTATCTATGATCTGAAAAGGAGTGTTCCGTAGATACTTTCCAATTTGTAATCCTATGATGAGCTGAATCGGAGACAAGGGTGATGTCTAAGACTTCTTGTCTGTTTCTGGTAATGAATGTAGGTTCATTGCCGGTATTACTTATTGTAAGGTTAGTACTTAAAATAAAATCAAAAAGTGACTCACCCCTTTCATTTATGTCAGTACTCCCCCATACTGTGTGATGCGCGTTTGCATCGCATCCGATGATGAGGCAGATCTTCTGCCGTTCTGCTGCAGCGACAATCTTTTTCAGCAGGTCGCCTGGAGGAGGGCCAGGATGGTCGTGGCCGAGATAAGCTGATACCAGCTAGTAGATGTTGTTACTGGTTTGGTAACTAGCAGTAGTTACATAACAATTGCTGTAATCAGGGAGTAAAAATACATTAGTGCTACTTCTTACCAATATGCAGGATCTAGGTTCACCTTTGTCCTTTACATATAGCTGAGTATATCCAGGAGTCCTTAATCCATGAATGCAGGATTTGTTTATCCATGGTTCTTGGATAAGGAACGTCGTCTCAAGAAGACACATTTGCTAGAAGCGGAATAAAACCAGGTTATACGACAGTATTTAGAAGTTTAGCACATGAAACGAGTTCCTTCTCAAAAACTTTCTCATGAAAATAAGATAATCGGCCCTAGCGAGGTATCCGTTCGGAGCGGAAAATTGTCCGCAACGTCGGACGAAATCGAAAAAACTATTGCAATAAGCTGTCAAGAAATTTCACAAATAAAGCAATTGATCGCACTTCAACGCAGTTCGCCTTGTGTGTTGAAATAATATTGGATAAAAATTCCTAAAAACTGTTCGGAAGAATTCTTCAAAGCAAAAACCTCCGAATCGTACAAATCGGAGAATTTTCCGCTCCGAACGGATACCTCGCTAGGGCAGAATGTCGTACTATCTTCCACATCACGCGGTAGTGAAGCCAGAAAGCTTAACAACACGACTACGAGTAGCCTTCAATGCTTTTAAACCATCCCAAAGTGGCAACAGTCTTAATGATGTCGTTCACATTGGCCCGAGCTTGCAACAAGATCTACTGTCGCTTATGCTACGTTGGCGAAAGTATAAATATGTATTCAATGCTGACATTGCTAAAATGTATAGGCAAATACGCATTGATTCATCTCAAACCTCGTTTCAGAGAATTCTGTTCAGAACTTCTCCTGAAAAACCAGTAGAAGACTTTGAACTATAAACAGTCACATTCGGTGTCAACTGTGCACCTTATTTGGCCATCCGCACATTGCTGCAACGTGCGGATGAAGAAGAATCGAAATATCCCTTAGGATCAAAAATGATCTGGAATGATTTTTATGTCGACGATTTGCTATCGGGCTCTGACTCCTAAGAGCAATCTAAAAAGGCACAATCAGAAATCATTTCGATTCTGGCATCTGCTGGGTTTGAATTACGAAAGCGGACAGCCAATGATTTATCTCTACTACGAAATCTTCCAAAAAATGATATTTTGAATGAACTTTTTTTCTAAATTTAACAGATCAAAGTTCTGCTAAGACTCTTGGAATATTTTGGGATGCTAAGTCAGATTCGTTTTATTTTAAAATCAAAACGATTCCCTTCAAATCTGTTTGCACTAAGCGAGAAGTTTTCTCCAATATTGCAAAACTTTTTGATCCAGCAGGTTGGACTGCATCTATCATCATTAAAGCCAAAATTTGAATGCAGCAGATTTGGAGAGACAAAACTCTCTGGGATGAATCCATAACCCCTCATTCATTAGCTGTTTAGCATTCGTTTATCAAAACCTTCCCCGAAATTTCCAAGTTTCAAATTCCTTGGTGGCTCGGAACAGTTTCCTCCACGACGGCGACGATTGAAATTCACGGGTTCTGTAACGCATCTGAGCAAGCTTATGCCGCAGCTATTTTTGTCAGAGTCCCCGCGTGTACTGGAAACGGTAGATGCCAACTTTTGTGTGCAAAAACCAAAGTTGCACCAGTCAATACAATTTCAGTTCCAAGATTGGAACTCTGTGGAGCCGTTCTGCTGTCCAAACTTATGAAATATGTCCTCAGAATGTTCAGTTCAGAAAATCTCTCTGTGCACCTATGGACTGATTCTTCGACAGTTCTAACATGGTTAGAGAAAGAACCATGCTCTTGGCAAACATTTGTTGCTAATCGTACAAGCCTCATAAAAACTTATGTTGGAGATATCCCATATAGCTTCAGAGGACAATCCAGCCGACCTAGCTACTAGGGGAATGGCTCCTGGTGAGCTTCTTGACAATGACTTGTGGTGGTTCGGTCCAATTTGGCTTCGCAGTAATCAAATGCCTTGGCCATCTACCACTCGTTCTCCTATTGATGAAGCTGATTTAGAGTCTAAGCCTATTAAAGCGTTTCACACTAGCTCCAGTGAACCCGAGGATATACTTCAGAGGTTTTCTTGTTTTGCGAGAGCTCTCAAAGTTTTATCTTATGTTTTTAGATTTTTTCATTCCACGAACCCACGGTTCAAATTAAACTTTGCCTATAAAACAAGGGACATTCAACGGAATTAAATCATTTTAATTAAAGAAAGGTTTATTATTCTATCCCAAAGAACTCACTTTCCAATTGAATATCAACGATTGCAATCGAGGCAGTCAATTCAGCGGTCAAGTCAGCTCCTGACTTTTAATCTGGTTCTAGACTCTGAAGGCGTAATGCGTGTAAATGGTCGGTTAATCAACTCGAATCTTTCCTTTGCTGAACGGTATCCAATACTACTGCCATATAATTCATGGCATTCCAAGCTTCTAATATAGGTTTTATTCATAAAATCTCCCTCCACGGAGAAAATCAGCTCATGTTTAATCTTGTTCGACAGGAATATTGGATACCCAAAGTAAAGAACTGGATCAAAGCATGCGTTAATCACTGCAAGATTTGTGTGACTCACAAGAAAATTCAACGATCCCAAATTGTGGCTGCCTTGCCTTCAGAAAGGACAAACTTTTCTCGACCGTTTTCTAAGATTGGAATCGACTTTGCTGGACCTTCTGAAGTAAAGACGTACCTCGGACGTAGCTGCAGGGTCAACCAGGGCTACGTTTGCATTTTTGTATGCTTCTGTACAAAGGCAATTCACCTGGAAGGAACTACGGATCTAACTACAGCTGCATTTTTGGCAGCTTTGCATCGGTTTGTGGCCAGAAGAGGTCTTCCACGAGACATTTATTCCGATAACGGAACCAACTTTGTTGTAGCGAATCGAGCCCTTAAGGAAGATTTTAAATTGGTTCTTAAACAAACTGCTACGAATTTCTGTGAGTACATAACCATCTACCAGTCTGGCATTTTATACCGCCTGGCGCCCCCCATATGGGCGGTTTATGGGAAGCCGACGTCAAGAGTTTTAAGACTCATTATAAAAAGTTAGCACACGGTGTCAGATACACCTTTGAAGAGTTTACAACACTTCTTTGTCGTATTGAAGCGTGCCGCAACTCCCGGCCAATCAGCGCCATGTCTGAAAATGTCTCCGACCATCTTGCTCTCACACCAGGACATTTCCTTATTGGAAGTCCACTCGTTTCGATAAGTGAACCCAATCGTAAAGATTCTTCGATTTCACTAGTTAATAGATGGGATAAATTAAAGATACTCCATCATAATTTTTGCAAGCGCTGGAAAGAAGAATATCTCAAGGACTTGCACAGGAGGTATAAGTGGAAGTTTCCTCAGCGAGACGTTCAAATTGGAGATATAGTTGTAGTGAGAAAGGAAAACTTACCACCCACCGAGTGGCGGTTAGGTCGTGTTACGAACGTTTTTCCAGGTAACGACTGGAAGGTACGTGTTGCTGGTGTTCGAACTCAACAGGGTGATATAAATCGACCGATAGTGAAGTTATGTGTGATTCTAACTGGTTAGTAAAAACTTGCCCTTTTTTTCTATATACCGTACTTTACGCTTATTTAATGTATACGTATACGTATTCATGGAGTGCACTTTAATACTTATAGCATACGTATCTAAATACTTTAATATATATTATTTAAAACGTTTTAATTAATGAAATAACTTATAATACAAAATGTATCTATTGATTATTGAAAACATTTTTATATTTTCCCCTACTAACTTCCTTCTTCCCGAAGTGAGCGGAGCCACTTCGGAAAATGCAAAGGTTCCTACTATGAAACTACGTTATAAGGTTTATCATAGTTTGTTATATTTGCAGTTATATTCCTGCAAGGCGGCCGGTAATGTTTAAGTCAAAAACTACTTTATCCTGCTTTCCTCACTTTGTACACACCTTAATTATTAAATTGCATGAAGCCACAGGGGGCGTCTTGAATACTTATGTAACCCTTCATTAATTTCCCCCATTTTATTTCCCTGTTAGTGGCTATATTTCCTATATTGTCTGTGAGATTATCTCTGCAAAGATCCCAGTTGGTTGTTTTTGGATTTCTCCTAGGAGTATTTCCACATAGGATTCCATCTAGAACAAATTCAATTAACCTGTGATCTGAAAGAGAGGCCCTTTTCGCGACCGTCTAGTTAATGAAACACTTTTTCAAGACTGTAGAACCGAAAGTAATGTCTAGTACTTCTTCCCTATTCCTAGTTACAAAGGTAGGAGTCTTCCCTATATTGTAAATTTCTAGTCATTTTTCTAAAAAGAATTCTAAAAGATACTCACGCTTTTGGTTTGTATCTGTGCTACCCCAGATGCTGTTGTGTGCGTTTGCGTCGCAGTCTACCAGTTCTGGTAGCTTCTTCTTCCGGCAGTAATCTACCAGATTCTTTACCTCAGAGGGAGGGATGTTCGCTTCATCTCTCAGAAAGTAGCCTCATGTGATTATCACGCACCTGGTTTGGCCTTCGATGTTAATTGAGGCCTGAATTGCAACCAGGTCTCTCGTCATGAACTCTGAAAGGCACAAATGATTTATATCGTTTCTTACTATAATTGCTTTAATTTGTCCCCCAAAGGTCCAGGGTTCTTGGATCAGTGCTAGTCCAATGCCTTCTCTTATAATTTTCCTCGCTTAGACAGCTGAGGCGGCTATGGTGTGATGTGGATTTATTTGGACTAGCTTGATACTGATCCCGCGTACCTCCATTAGATTGCATCTTCGTAGGCGGTTTCTGCCCCCGGACCTGTTAACAAGTCGTTTTCCTCTATTATCGTGAGGGGCACTTCTTCTCCTTCCTCTGCTATATCCATAATGACCGTTGGAAGTGGTGATGGTTTGGGGCTGGGATGGGGGTAGGTAGTGGACTGGGTGGTAGGATAAGGGATTGGGATAGGGCTGAGATGGGGGTAGGTATAGTGGACTGGGTGGTAGGATAAGGGATTGGGATAGAAGTGGGATGGATTTTGTTGGGAGATGGTGGTTTCACCTGTTTCTCCTGCAATGGGATAAGAGTGGGTGTATTGGGGATTGAGGAAGGTGGCAGAGTACTTACTGGATTGGTAACAGTAGGCGGCTTGCCCTCTGTACCACTTCTTTTTTTCAGACCATGCACCTGAACCTTGCCGATTCTATAGTATATACTGTGATTGTTTTTGGCAATCACCTCTACAGACTTTTCATCAACGCCAATGTTGAACAATTGGCCGTTTCCCTCCTCCTTGGAAAAAAGAACCACCTAAACTTGGGTATTTAGTTCTGCATTCTGTTGTTTTATCAGAGCTAGAACCATGCGGTGGTCTTGTCCACTGTTTCTTGGTACATATATTGTTATGTTGTACGGCTTGAGTATGTAATATGTGGTGAGCTCACAACCTTTCCAACCACTCAGGTTTGGACCTGTCTTTTTGATCCAGTCAGCTGTTTCCTGATTGGTGCAGTCTACTTGGATCATACCTGGTTTAAAGGCGACGCAGTCGATACAGTCCGTTTTTCAAGTTCGAATTCATCTTAACAACGACGTGGTCGTCTGCTTTTTTCGTGGTACAATTTGGTAGTCAACATTACCCGTTTTCTTATACTCAGTGACTTGGTAGTTATCTTGAACCATATAAAGATAGTGTAATCAGAAAAAAAAAAGAATATTTAAACCATATAACTTGTTGTTCGGCAAAGTGCCCATTTGGAAACTTATTACTTTCAGCCTCATCCATCCCCTGTCAGTGGCGTAGATAGGTGGGGAATCAGGGGGATATATCTTCCCCATTGGGATACATAATTGAACAACATAACCAGTCATGAACCAAAAAAGTTAAAAAAAAAACACACTGTGAAATTTATTACCTACTTCCTACATGGATTAAGCCTTATTAGTACTCACAGGATTGTAAATTCAATACTTTCATTCTACGGGGAAAATAATAAGTCAACTTCATCTGAAAGAAATTATTATTTCAGCAAATCACCTAAACATTTGAATTTCTTTTTTATATCGATTTTACACAACATGTATGAATAAAATCTTTTGTCTTAAAATATCTAATACAGCAGTTTACCAAACATTACTGTATTAAAAATCCAGGTGATGCTCTTTCAAAGCTTATAGTGGAAAATCTTCGAAATTGTGATCTGGACATTTATTTTTTGATCGGCTAAGGGTACGACGGTGACGGAGCCAGCAATATGTCTTGTCGATACAATGGCAATTATTCGCCAACAATTTGATTCGCGTGCTCTGTAAGTCCTTGTTAATCCTTGTTTTATCTGTTTCCAGCAAAATACCAGCCATTAGAGACTGCCTAAACCACAATTGAAGCAGTTAACAATTATTTCAACACACCGAAAAGAAAAGATATGTTGCAAAATACAATAAGCGAAAGCCAAGAAACTCCACAAAAAAAGATATTATAAAGGCTGAATCTGCCGCGATGGATCTCAAAATATCAAGCAGTTGAAGATTTTAAGTTACCCTTGGCGTGATGGTTAGCATTTCCACCTATATATCCAGAGGTTCGAGGTTCGAGTCCCAGCAGATGCAAAAATGTTTTTCCACGGGTATCCCTTTCGCGAGGAATTGGCAAGTCCTCCGTTAGTAAATTCATTGCCATGAAAAGCGCTTTATGGATAAGCCGTTCGGAACCTGCAGAAAATTGTAGGTCCCCTCCATTCCCTCGCAAGACATGGTTGTGAGAAATGCGCTAGGCCCTGGGGCTCCTCCCTCTGTTGTGCAACCCAATTTATTTATTTTTATTTTTGGAAGATTTTGAGGAGCTATTTCCGTTTGTGTTCGAAACTTTTGACCAAATAAAAACATTTTGAAGCGACGTAAGGAACTTAAAAAATGCTATAGATTTCGAGTTTTTGATTAGCTCAAAGGCTATAAGTATGGTTTACCAACTCTCGTTGTCATTAAGTCGTGAGTTTCAAAGAGTGAATTTAGGCTTGGTCTGAGCTATGGATCTCGCCAAAGACAAAGGGGCAGAAGATGACTCATTTTCGAAAGTATTTGAAGATGCAAAAAAAAAAATTCATTAATGAAGTCCTTGATATTGACGTTAAACGTAAACCAACAAAAGAATCGTTCGTACCTTTCGGTTCAAAGCACAGAAGAATATTTTCGTGTTGCTGTTTTCAATCCCTTTCTCCATTTCTATGTTACGGTCCTTGGAGAAAAATTCACAAACCATGAAAACATACTAGAAGGGTTTTCGGTTCTTTTCAAATATTCTTTGTCAGAAATAGACAAAGCAGCTTAGAAATGTAATGAAAATGTTGAGTTTTACCAAACATATTTGGCTGCCGAACCATCTTCTGTTCTTAAAGAAATACTTCAAAAACAGAAGCCAGAAGAGATGGAAGAGATATTTGTTTCGAAGGAATAATACTTCCTATAAGAACTCATTGGGAGCGTTCGATAGCTGCCCCGAAGAAAAATATATTAACATATATGTATATTTTATTCAGATATTAGCTACACTGCCCGTTTCAACGTCAACTCCCGAAAGAACTTTATCCTTCTTAAAGAGAGTAAAAAGAGAGTATTTGCAAGATCGTCGGAATCGTTTGGCTGCTCAAGCTATTTATCGCGAAATACTTATAGCAGCAGACGAGGTTATAAGTGTTTTATCTAAAAAGGACAGAAATAAAAAGGATTTTATTCTACGACTTATTTTTAAAATTAATATTATTTCACATATAACATCAATATTTATTCTAGTTCATATTCAAATTAATGCGCATAGTAAAGATAATACTTAAGAAATATAGTTTTCTATGGCATACACATGAATTCAATGAAGTCTTACTATTTTTTTTTTTTTAATTATTCGAACTAGGTCTAACCCCCCCCCCCCCCCCATAGCAAAACGCTATCTACGTTACTGTATCCTGTTAATAAATTCGGAAGAGAAATTTCCGAACAGATAGTATGCTCGGTGATGTTTGTTTCTGAAATAAGAGCAATGTCCGGGTTCTGTTTTTTAGAAAAAGATTAAATGACGTCCTCTTTTCCAGGCTGAACAGCGTATTTACGTTGTACGTCATGATGCGGAGCCTCTTTACATGCATATTTGGAATTAAAAGGTGGCTAAGGCCACGGACTTCTCTCCCTCACTCATATTACCGTAGCTGGTAGGTATTGCCGCCTTGGCTTTTTGCATCAGGGTAACAGATCGCTTCCAAGCATCCGCTGTACCTCGTTGTTGAGGTTGTTAGATGAGGCTGGTGTTGGTCTGGTGGCCTGGCTGGTGTTGTCTTGAGAAATATGGCTGCAGTTGGTTGTCGCTCGTGGATGTGGCTGGCTTTGGTGAAGGTCCGCTTCTTAACATTGAAGCGTAGCTGTTGGTTGGTTGCCATTGGCGGCGAACGCCTGCTGGGCCTTCTTCTCAGCAATTTCCTTGTTCCTCTCTGTCAGTTTAGCCTTAAGGGTCGGGCACCCCTTGAAACTTGTCCTTTCTTTTGGCAGTTTGCACACCACACATCCAGTCCTGTGTTTGTAATCCGCTTGCACTGACCTGGCTCATTCACCTCCTTGCATTTCACGCACACGTGCTGGCGCTAACAGTTGGTGGCAACATGTCCAAATCGTTGACAATTCCTGCATTGTACGATATCGTTGGACTTGAGTCTCTCCCAACGAACCTTCTGGTTCATAACAAGTGTCCTGGTTTAAAGCTCGCTGATTTGGCAGATCTTGTCGAGTTCCGAGACGAAATCGTTGTAGGACTTTCCTCGGGCCCACTTGGCTTTAAATTCGGTGACTTTGATGATTGGGAGACCCTCTATCCTTAGCTTATCTTCAACTTCAATGGCTGCGTATGAGTGGTGGATGCCTTTCAGGAGAAGCAGGTTCTCTCTATCCTCCCTCGGTGTGAAGGAATTAAATTGAATCTTCCTCTCCTTGAGGAATTTTGCAATACAGATATTATTGTTTTATTAATTTTTTTAAAACTTACAAATTTTGTTATTTTTCAAAAATTATAAGATATATGGGTGATTCTTACATAACTGTGATTTTTTATGTGTAGTACTGTATTTATTGTTTGGAATGTTTTTTTTTTATTAAAAAATAATAATAATGATAAATTTGATAGTATTTTACCTTCGATAATGTATATTGAAGCATAGGCATTGGTGGACCACGAATAATTTGCAAAATATATCCAAAAATGTCAGTACCGTGGCATGTCTGATTTTCGTTTTTCGAACTGAATACATAAATTTATATAAGTGTTCGTATTATAATCTAAAGTTTTGCTTTTATAACTATAACCTTTTGTACATTTCATCAAATTATGCTAAAATTGTATCCCAATATTGACTAGTAGAAAGGAATAATGGTCAATTTTCAAATTTTAAATATTTCCTGCTTAAGCGCCATCTTTTATTCAGTTTCTGTAGCTCACTCTAGTGGCATTCTGAAGAATGACTATTCGTGTTTCATTCATAACTGTGTGGTTGTTTTTAGACTCGATGTTAAACAGAAATAATTTGTTAAGTTTTTTAAAAGGTATGTCAAAAAATTACCGGTCAGTACTTTGGTATTGAAATTCACCCGTGTTAATACAATTTTAAGGTCAAGTATACTGAATAATTATTTAATTTCACGTGTGATCTCAAAATTATTTGGCCAATGATTTTAATAACGAGTGAGAATTTATGTAAGGTTAATTAAACATCCACGGTACTGACATTTGTCAGTACCCTGAATGTCAGTACCATGGTAAACAATGCAAATATTGAAATGAATATTTCCTTGATGTTTTAATTTATTATCATGTTTAATTGATCTAGTTCTATTAGATTTAAATTTAAATTTGTTAAGAACTTTAATGAATTTCAATATTTAACTTATGTTAAACTTTGTTTTATTCAAAGACTATTGTTCAGGATTAATCAACATTCATCATAAATAACATTCATTCAAATTAATAACCACTCAAACAAACTCAATTTAAGTCAATTCAATTTTCATTCAATTAAATTCAAATGTTTTGTAAAACCAAACAATGTTAACCTTACGCTATAATTTCACACAATGTATTGCATTTTCTTTTCGTTCTCTTTTCGCATCACCGTTTGGTTACTACATAGGCTGTACGCAGTGACAGCTAGATTATAACATGTCGTATGTATTCAGAATGCTAATCTTAATGTTCAGTTGAAATAAGGTCCAGTTGAAGAAAAGTTGTCGTCTCACGAGTTTTATCTTGATAATTTTGTAGCAAGTACAGTTTTTGTTTTCAGCTTTTTGTTTTCCCAAGTGAATACGCGAACATCTGGTCCTTCGAGCCGGATGCAAAAAA
This sequence comes from Melanostoma mellinum, assembly GCA_914767635.1. NCBI lineage: Eukaryota > Metazoa > Arthropoda > Insecta > Diptera > Syrphidae > Melanostoma > Melanostoma mellinum. The sequence continues at coordinate 100,100,184 of OU612059.1, forward strand.
GAACATTCGTGAATATTTCTCAATAAACTTTCGTAAGAGGAAAAAAATATACGTAAAGAAAAAAAAAAGGTTAAAAAGGGTATTGAAGTACGTACAGTTGCGTAAGTAGACTGAATCTGTTGCTCGTTTATGAAGAAAAAACGCTGCTGCAGAGTGTTTTTTTGCGACCTAGAGTATTTATATGTTTTATTAAAAATCGAGATTATATAACTGCTAGGCATACGCCCCTCCACGGTACAACACGTGTGGGTCTGCTTGTTCTCTAACTAAATTAACGGCATCGGCTTTCTACCGTAAACGCTTGTTCTCTAACTAAATCAACTTTATCACCTTGTACCGTAACTGCAATGGCAGGTGTATTAAAATCAAAGTGCGGTCATGCTAAAGGGCGCTTAACTCGTGCGTCAGTATTTGTAGAAACAATAGACGAATCTACACCAATTGAAATGCTAGAGATTCGATTAAATAAACTCGAGACCACATGGTCTGAATTTTCGTGCCTTCACAACGAACTGCTTGAACAGGTGGTAGATGAGCAAGAAACTGATGAACTCGAGAGTGACTTTTCCGAATATGAGTTAAAATATTTTCGTGCCAATGCCGGGCTAACTAAGGCAATTCGCGATAAAACAAAAAAAAGTGTAGGTGACGTTCTCGACCATTCTTCAGCGTTAGATCGTTTAGCTGATCAGCAATTAGCCTTTTTCGAAAAACTCAATTCGTCATCGCCATCGTCTAGTAGTAACGTATCTAAACTTCCAAAAATTGTTGTACCACCATTCAGTGGAGATTATAAAGATTGGCCTTCGTTTCGTGACATTTTTCTCGGTTCAGTCGATACAAAAATGAACCTCAGTGCAACCCATAAATTTTATTACCTAAAATCTTATTTGCGTGATGACGCAGCGAATTTAATAAAGCATCTTAAGGTAAATGACGCGAATTATCCAGAAGCATGGGAGCGCTTGGAAAAGCGATACGATCGAAGCCAGCTGATTGTCCAATCGTTTATTGAAACCTTTTTGTCGCTTCCTACTGTCAATAATTCGAACGTTCAAGTCTTAAGAAAAATATCTGACGGTGCAGATGAAGTTGTGCGTGGTCTAAGTGCGTTGGGAAAATCGGATCGGGATCCCTGGCTCATTTACTTATTGTTAAATAAACTAGATGCGGACACAAAACAAGCCTGGGCAGAGCACGTAGGTTCTCGGGAAGACAATTCTATATCCGAATTTTTAGAATTCTTAGAACAGCGGTGCGACGCTCTGGAGGCATGTCAATCGGTTACTAGTCGTTCGGGTACGACGCGTATAAAACAAACAAATAACATTCGCGCTCATCTAGCTGGACCTTCGAATTCAAATCTGAAGTCTCAATGCCCAATGTGTCAAGATAGTCATGTCCTGGCTCAGTGTACAAAGTTCCTCGCGTTAGACATTAACTCTCGTCGAAATTTCGCCAAGACAAGTTCACTTTGTTTTAATTGTCTCCGAGCTGGCCATTCATCAAAACTATGTCGCTCTTCGTTTCGTTGTCGGTTGTGCAAATCACGCCATCATTCGCTTGTTCATTCTGAAGATGCAGTAACGCAAGCTCAAACGTCTCCGTCGTCGGGTTCCTCGAACCAGTTCCAATCTTCAGTATCATCTAACCATGCTCAATCCAACTCGATCGCTCCACTCGTAAATAATCACTCGCTTGATTTTAGTCTGTGCAAATCAACTTTGTTACCAACTATCTTAGCTAAAATTCAAGATATTCAGGGAAAACTTATAGACTGTCGTGTGCTACTAGATTCCGGGTCACAATCTACGTTCATTACTGAATCCTTCGCTCAAAGACTCGGTTATCAACGTAAACATTCAAGAATTCCTATCGTCGGTTTATCGTCGACTGAAGTTGGATACACTAAAGGAGTCATCTCATTAAAGCTTCGTTCTCGAATCAATTCGTTTCATTTATTCGTTGATGCCTTCATACTTGACAAACTAACGTCAAGGTTGCCAACTAGATCCATTGACATTTCCTCCTGGTCTCATATTCAAAATCTTGAACTCGCTGATCCAAATTTTTTTGGATTTTCTTGGAGCATCATCAAAGACGGACAACTTCGAGGTCATAGTGGATGTCCAATCGCACAAAACACATCGTTTGGGTGGATCATAACTGGACAATTTTTTGAACCAACCGAACTGAACCATTTTTCTTCGTTTCATGCAGTGCTTGACACTGACGCTCTGCTACAACGCTTCTGGGACATTGAGGAGGTTCATCCAATAACCGACTCAATTGTGGTTGACCAGGCTGAGGAACATTTTCGACAGACCTTCTCTCGGTCTCCTGACAGGAAGTATGTTGTTCATCTTCCATTTAAAACTCCAAATCCATCGTTCACAAATACTCTCCCTCTCGCTATATCTCGGTTAGTTGCAATGGAACGTCGTTTTGCTCAGAACTCAAAATTGTTGCATTTATATTCCGACTTCATGCGAGAATACATACAGTTAGGTCATATGACTCGGGTGCCTCGTGATGAAATTGAAGTTCCTAGTGGTAAATGCTTTTATCTTCCCCATCACGCCGTTATGAAGCCGGAAAGTTCGTCGACAAAATTGCGTGTTGTTTTTGATGGTTCTGCTAAGGACTCCACTGGAAAATCGTTAAACACCACCTTGCTAATAGGCCCTCCTATTCAACGGGATTTAGTTGGTGTTTGCTTACGGTTTCGACAGCATCCTTTCGTATTTACTGCCGACGTAGTTAAAATGTTCCGTCAAATTTGGGTTGACGATGCTGATTGTGATTACCAACGTATCGTTTGGCGTGACTCTCCGTCTAAGGAACTTGAACACTATAGGTTGCGTACTGTGACGTACGGTACAGCTTCAGCTCCATTTTTGTCAGTTCGCGTATTGCAACAACTTTCTGAGGATTATAAATTGGAATACCCGAACGCCGCCCGTGTTCTATCAGAAGACGTCTACGTGGATGACGTAATGACTGGGGCGAAATCAACAAAGGAGCTCATCGAATTACAAGCAGAGCTAGTTAGTCTTCTGTCCATGGCCAAATTCGAGCTGCGAAAATGGAGCTCTAATTGTTGGCCCCTTCTTGCTACCCTGCCAAATGAAGACTGTGAATACTCGTTTTACGATACAGACCGCACAAACTCTTATGTCAAATTGCTCGGAATGCATTGGAATCCTGCTAATGATGAATACTCGGTTCGCATGTCGAAGTCTGTTCCATCCATTTCATTAACTCGGCGCTCGTTGTTGTCGGAAGTATCGCGCATATTCGACCCATTAGGATTGCTAGCACCATCTGTTGTCCTCTTCAAAATGTTGTTCCAGGAACTTTGGTCTTCAAACTTGAACCTTGGCTGGGATGACCCGTTGCCTTCAGACTTAGCTGATCGTTGGGATAGATACAGGAAAGAGCTTACGTGTTTTGAGCAGATTCGAGTACCTAGATACTTGTTGACAGTTTCGGCCGACGAGGTTCAGCTTCATGGGTTCTGCGATGCCTCCACTCTCGCTTATGGTGCTGTCCTGTATACTCGCTGTAAACTCGCTGAAGGAAGCTACAAAATTACAATTGTCGCAGCAAAGACCAAGGTTGCCCCATTAAAACCTGTTTCGATTCCCCGTCTTGAGCTGTGTGGAGCTTTACTGTTAACTCGGTTATTCAGTCTCGTGAGATCGTCATTGTCATGTCAGTTCACAAAAACCGTAGCGTGGTGCGATTCGGAGATCGTGTTACATTGGTTGTCATCACCCCCTCGTCGCTGGACTACGTTTGTCGCCAACAGAACAGCAGCTATACTGGACATCATTCCAAGCAGTGGCTGGCGTCACATTTCAACAGAGTCGAATCCAGCAGATTGTGCCTCACGCGGTGTGCTTCCATCGGATCTTCCAAATCATCATCTCTGGTGGACGGGTCCACCATTTCTATCGCGTGACGAGCACACATGGCCGAAATCTAACTTCAAACCACGTCAATTGGACGACGATGACCTTCTGCGTGAAATGAAACCATCCCCTCGCCAAGTTCTTCTAACCGAACCTAGTAATTTTGATTTTATCGATCACATAATAAACAAAACTTCGTCGTGGTTTCGAATGCAAAGAATACTCGCTTACGTCATTCGGTTCATATTCAATTATTTAAGTGAAAAATCTAACCGACAGCGTCGTTCCTCGTATCTAACTCTAAAAGAAATTCATGTCGCCAAAACAACCATAATCAAATCGGTCCAACTAACATCATTCAGTGAAGATATTCGCACCCTAAATCTCAAAAAACAACTGCCTTTAAAATCTAAACTTCTCAAATACGCCCCTTTCCTTGACAATAAAGGTCTTCTAAGAGTAGGAGGAAGAATTAAAAATGCTAACATATCATTTAATATAAAACATCCGTATATTCTCCCAAATAATAGTTTTTCTTCTCTTCTTATAGAAGATATCCACAAAGGTAACCTTCATCCAGGAGTATCTGCAACATTTGCCATTGTCAGACAGCAGTTTTGGATTTTGGGATGTCGAAATTCTATTCGCAAGATCGTTTTCGACTGTAAAGCATGCTTCAAATTGCGTAAAAGTACCACTTCGCAACTAATGGGTGATTTACCATCGCATAGAATCTTGCAAAGTCGTCCCTTTTCGCATACTGGTTGCGATTATGCAGGGCCGTTTAACATCAAATTCTCCAGAGGTCGCAATCCAAAGACGACAAAGGCATACATATGCTTATTTGTGTGTATGGCCACAAAAGCCATCCACCTCGAGCTAGTGAGTGACCTCACTTCCGAAGCGTTTCTTGCCGCCTTTCGTCGATTTGTGTCCCGTCGTGGACTTTGTTGGAACGTTTACTCGGACAATGGAACCAACTTCCAAGGCGCACGACGATGTCTTAACGAGATGCACAAGTTGGTGTTATCTGAAGCGTATAACGAAGCTGTTGCAACGTCACTTGCTAAAGACAACGTCGAATGGCACTTCATCCCCCCATCGTCACCCCACTTTGGCGGTCTTTGGGAGGCAGGTGTCAAGTCCGTCAAGTTTCATCTTCGACGAGTAGTAGGAGCAACGATACTTACATTTGAAGAAATGTACACCGTTCTCACACAGATCGAAGCTGTTCTGAATTCCCGTCCTCTTTGTGTTATATCAGATGAAGATTTAAACCCTCTAACTCCAGCTCATTTTATTATAGGTGAACCGTTTACCGCTGTCCCGGAGCCAACCACTTTAAACACCCCAGTAAATCGACTCTCACACTGGAATCACCTCCAAAACATGGTACAAGGGTTTTGGAAAAGGTGGCACATGGAGTACATCACCACCCTTCAAGAACGGCCAAAGTGGAAGCAACAGAGTCCAAACCTAAAACCAGGAGACCTTGTCATAATAAAGGAGCCAAATCTACCGCCAACAAAGTGGCTGCTTGGCAAAATCGAAGCAACAACTCAAGGTACAGATGGTCGAGTACGAGTTGCAACCGTAAGGACGAATGGTGGAACCTTTGTTCGTGCAATCACCAAGCTAGCTCTAGTGCCCATGTCCTGAAACACGTTCCAGGGGGGCCGGGATGTTCAGGATTAATCAACATTCATCATAAATAACATTCATTCAAATTAATAACCACTCAAACAAACTCAATTTAAGTCAATTCAATTTTCATTCAATTAAATTCAAATGTTTTGTAAAACCAAACAATGTTAACCTTACGCTATAATTTCACACAATGTATTGCATTTTCTTTTCGTTCTCTTTTCGCATCACCGTTTGGTTACTTCATAGGCTGTACGCAGTGACAGCTAGATTATAACATGTCGTATGTATTCAGAATGCTAATCTTAATGTTCAGTTGAAATAAGGTCCAGTTGAAGAAAAGTTGTCGTCTCACGAGTTTTATCTTGATAATTTTGTAGCAAGTACAGTTTTTGTTTTCAGCTTTTTGTTTTCCCAAGTGAATACGCGAACAACTATTATAAAAATTGTAATTTTAATTCTACTGTTAGTAAATTTTATAGATTGTTAAAATCAAGAAAGAAAATTTGGTAAATGTCTCTATGTATAGCTATCAAAATCCTATAATTTATCATTTGTTTCATTATTTTAAGAAATTTAGACAAATATTCTGAATATTTCATTTTGATGTCAGTACCGTGGTAGTGAAATTTCTAATATTTGTTTTAGCTTTCTTTCTATTGCAGTTGTAGTAGAGCTACGTTACAGGCCTAATTTTGAGCATAATAAAAGACCAATAGTACCCAGATCAGAAATTTTAAAGCATTTTTGATTTTTAAATATTTTGAGTTGTAAAAATCACAGTTATATAAAAATCACCCATACACGGGCTTAGGATTATTAATGATTTTCTTTTTTTTATTGATTTTCGCATCAGAAAAAAATGAAGAAACTTTCAGCCTTATTTATTTGATTTCGCTAAAATACGCTTAAAACGCATAATAGTTACGCAGTGAATAGAAACTTATTATGACTTTAATCAGGGAATAAAAAATCCTTATTTATAATCTTTTTTTTACCCACTGTAGTTACTCATACCTTATGTCAAAAGCTTAAAATAAATAAGCATTTAATGACAACTCAACACTAGAAATCAAATGACATTTATGCGTTTAAACAAGCTTAAAACCCGTATGTCGGCGTTTAAGCTATTCAGCCCTTATTCACTGACGAAAAAATGATCATAACTACGATTATTGCTTAAATGAATGAATAAGCGTGTTTCAAATATTCGCGGAGTTTAAAATGCGATTATAAATACGGCTGTTTGTGTTTAACAGGCATTTTATATAAATAAATGGGTACGACTGTCGCACGAACTTGCGATTGTGTGCTAATTACGATATCAAAATCTTCAGGCTGAGTATGAAAGGTTTTTTTAGTATTTGCTCTTAATAATATATTGGGTGACACAGGGCTGCCTACTCTCCATTGATTATGAACACACTGAATCCGATTTATCAGCCGATATCGGATAGTAACTGTTCGGACGACAATCTCGAACGTTCGTCTGCATACATTGCTGCCGTTCTCTGACGATAACTGACAGACATCCTGTTATTGAATTTATTTATTTCAGTTCAATTGAAACTTTTTTCCATAGATTTTTAATGGCATCTCTATTATTATACGCCTTAGAAAACTTAATCCACAGTGATGTCCTACTAAAAACGAAATTTAATAACTTTTCACTATCCATTGTGTACTTCTATAGGCGAACTGACGTACGACGTCCGATGAATCCAAACAAGTTCGGATTTATCTGTTGATCGGATGTAGTCGCACAACATCGGACGACATCTGACGTTGTCGGTTGGAGTGGTGTACGTGCTCTCTTTGTTTAACACATGTTTAGTTCGAACATCAGAGTTCGGCGGACAACGGCCGATTATAATTCGGACGATATCTGATTTAGTGTACGCGAGCCGCTAGGGTTTCAAATGAAATTTTAAAAACCCCATTCCTTTGCAGTTGCTTATACATATAAACGCTGAAAATTTAATCAAAATCGTTTAACCAGTTTTAAAAAAAGGTTATTTATTTTTCAATTTTTTTAAAAACGAGCCAGAAGTTACTTAGACAAAAATTGAAAAAAATCAAAGAGTGTGTTTTAAAGTTATTTCAAAAAACTAAAATTTTTTTAAAAAATATATAAAATTTCAAAACCTAAAACTTTTCATATATGAATATGAAATATTTCATCCAAATCGTGTGAGCCATTAACGAGAGAGTCGGTTTTGAAAAAAAAACTACTATAGCTGACATCGTTTTTAGACTTAAAAAAAAAATTTAACATCTTAAGAAAGACAATCTAAAATTAAGCCTTCAGAGAAAATTTTATCGAAATCGTTTCAGCCGTTTTCGAGAAAAATAAGTATTATCATATCGGTTGTATGGCAGGTGCAGTTATTTCAAGACTTAATTCATAAAATCTTTCCGTAAACTGCCCCACAGACAGTAACTGCATAATTTAAAGAAAACCGGCCCATTGTTTAAGGCTGTAGATCCATATACTGTGATGCTTCTTTATTTTCCAGCTGGAGTAGGACTCAGCGGGCCAGGGTCTTTCCCAAGGAAGCTAAAAGACTTGGGGTGCGATTGTCCAACTTCCACGCAAAAAGGAGAACTCCGACACGGCAAATGTTTTCTTATTTTAATTCTTTATTACACGCGTTTCAAGAAAAGTATCTCACAATGTTTATGGTTTTACAATCGGTTTTATTATTTTAAGCAATCTTTCATTTAACAATAATTTCTTTTTGTTTACGGTAATCGGTTAACTTAAAAAAGTAGAAACTGAATAGGCAAGCCTGAAGAGCCAGGTTTTTCTTGTTTATCTCCACCTTTTGTTGACTTTGTTGACGACGGTATCAGGGCGAGGTCGGTACTTAGCTACGCTGGTCGGAATAGGCACAGGCTTTTGCTGGCCTCTGGCGTTTCGGTCTTCTGGTCACAGCGAGCTATATTTGGGATAAGCAATAATTAGTTAAGTTTAATAGACCTTACAAAATAGTGCCCACTGGGTCCTGACGTTATGAGGCCGATTAATCCGATTTCTTACTAATACGGGAACTAGGGTTGACTATAAAAGTCTAATGAGCGGCAAATTTGAGAGGTTACGAACCTTAAAAATGCGTCGTGCCCACTGGGTCCATACGCACTCTAAGGCCAATTAATTCAAATTACAAAATTCGGGGGTGGAAGGGAGTTGACTATCAAAGTCGATAAAGCGGCAGATTTGGTACTTTTAATGGACCTTAGAAATGAGGTGTGCCTCCTGGGTCCATCCTCAATGTAAGGCCAATTACAGAAAGTCGCTTAGGGTGGTTGGTTCTGTACTTTTAATGGACCTTAGGAATGAGTTGTGCCCAATGGGTCCATACTCAATGTAAAGCCAATTAAACCAAGTACTTTACTTTGGTACTTTTAATGGACCTTATATATATGCGCACTATAACCCAATTATTCCAAATCACAATATCAATGCTCGGAAGCGGAGAAGGTGACTATAAAAGTCGACAGGGAGGCAGATTTGATATTTAATGGACCTAAGAAATGAGTTGTGCCCACTGGGTCCATACACCATACTGCAAAACAAGGCCAATTAAACCAAATCAAAAATGACTGTGCAAGTCGGCAGAAAAGAAACTATAGCTTAAATCGTTCCCATAGCCAATGTCAGCTGATAATTTCTCTTCCTTTTCTGGAAGCAATTTCAAATCTACTTATCATACCTGTGGCAAGTAGTGGATGTGAACTTAAACAAATGAAAAAAATGTAAACAAAACTTTTTTCGTATCTTCTTCAAATGCAGCCCATGGACGATCATCTCACAGCCGTCGTACGTGTTGTTCGTTTTGGGCGCGGCAATGGTCAAAAGTGTGACGTTTCGTCACAATACAGACAGGCAGACAGACAGACAGAATTGTAGGACCCACTTTTTTCGTATTTTCTATTATCGCAATGTTATGTTTATTTATTTATTATCAAGCTTACTACAAGCAATTAGAACATAGATTAGAACATAGATTTAAAATTAAAAATATTTAAACTTAAAACAAAAAAAAAAAAAACAAAAAAAGAATATATAAACAAATAAACAAATAAATAAATATATTTACAAATATACAGTGCTTAATTCTAAGTTGAAGCGGAAGGGTTAGAAGTTAAAAGGGGAAACGGAGTATAGATTTTTTCTTAGAGAAGAGGAACTAAGGGAAAAGTCAAAGGTATTTCCTATAGCATTCGCTGAACGTAGCATTCTGCATATGGGATTGAAATAAGCGTAGTTTGTGCGGAAAGTAGGGAGGTGGAAGAAGGGAACAGAACGTAGGCTGCGGGGATTAGTGTTCATGTAAATCAGCTCAAGTAATTCCGGGGAGTCTATGGTACCGGTCATGATTTGATGGACGAAAATTATGTCGGCGATATGACGACGTTTAGAAAGGGTGACCATGTCAATTAGTCGCAAACGGCTTTCATATGGAGGTAAAATGAACGGATCAGACCAAGGCAACCTACGCAAAGCGAATCTTAGAAATCTTCGTTGCACAGCTTCAATTCTACGGGATTGAGTTATTTGGTAGGGAGACCAAACCTGACTAGCATATTCAAGGATTGGTCTAACATAAGTGTTGAATAATGATTTAGTTACGTAAGGGTCGGAAAATTCTCTAGACCAGCGTTTGATAAACCCAAGAGAGGAGTTTGCTTTCGCTATAATATAGTTGATGTGAGAGTGGAAATTTAGCTCTTTATCACAAATAACCCCAAGATTACGAATAGAGGAAACTCTGGGGATAGGCACGTTACTGAAGTAGTACGTTCGAAGACTAGAGGGTAAGCGTTTACGCGAGAAAGTCATAGATTGACATTTATTAACGTTAAGCTCAAGAAAGTTCTTATTACACCAAGACTTCAGAACGCTTTCTCAAAATCTTTACTCCTGCTATGTAACTCAAATGAGTTGCTCTCTTAAAAATGACCCAAAAAGCTTTTGGTCCTTTGTTAACTCCAAAAAGAAATCAGACGGCTATCCAGCAAATTTTATTTATAATAGCAATCTTTTGAAGGATACTCCTGACATATGCAATGCCTTTGCAAATCATTTTGGTGGCTCTTTTTGTAGTACACCTCTCAAAATTGATGAAAACTATTTTGAGTATTTAACTCACTGTTCTCAAGTAAGTTTCAATAGTATCCCCATTTTCAGTGATAGAATTATTCATTACCTTTCATCTCTAAATGATGACGTTTCATCTGGTCCGGATATGATACCACCTATAGTTTAAAAAAAGTGTTCTTTACGCTTAGCCTTCCCTCTCGAATACCTTTTCAAGCTTTCCTTAAAGTCCGGAAAATTTCCTAGTTTGTGGAAAAAGTCTTTTATTACCCCTGTTTTCAAGAAAGGTGAAAAAATAGATATAAAAAACTACAGGCCAATTGCAAAGCTTTCATGCATTCCTAAGCTGTTTGAACAAGTTGTCTGCGAAAGTGTATCATTCTTTGCAAGGAATATAATCTGTAATCAACAACACGGATTTATGCAAAGAAGATCAACGGCTACTAATCTTCTCTCGTTTTACCATAAATGCTCTAATACACTCGAAAAAGGGTATGAGTTAGACTGCATTTATACTGATTTCTCTAAGGCCTTCGACCAACTTTCTCATAATATTATATTATATAAACTAAAAGCATTTGGATTTCCACCAGTATTTATTGTTTGGATAAGTTCATACTTAAAAAATAGATCTTATCAAGTCAAATTTCGTAACGTCTTGTCAAATTCTTTCAATGGTCTGTCTGGTGTGCCACAAGGGAGTCACCTTGGTCCTTTGCTTTTCATTATTGCAATAAATGACGTCATTTCTTGTATATCATACAGCGACATTTTAATTTTCGCTGACGACATGAAGATTTTCAAATCCATAGAATATTCGTCAGATCGCAATTTATTACAAAAAGATATCGACAGTTTTGTTACGTGGTGTTCTAAAAACGGTCTTAGTTTGAACCCTTCCAAGTGTCAAAGTATGACGTTCTCACGCAAAAAGATTCCCTCTATTGCTAATTATTCAATATCTCAGCAATCATTATCTCAAGTCTCGAATTTCCGTGATCTTGGTGTCATTTTTAGTACTAACCTTGAATTCAATGAACACATCAACCTCATAACAAGCAAAGCAAATTCAATGCTTGGGTTTATAAAGAGATGGGCAAAAGAATTTAACGACCCCTATGTTACACTTTCCTTATACAACTGTCATGTTCGTCCCTATCTCGAGTATGCTTCTCAGGTTTGGTCACCTCTATATGAAGTTCATAAATCTCGTATTGAGGCAGTACAACACAGATTCATACGTTTTGCCCTGAAAGGTCTTCCCTGGGAAGATCCTTTTAATCTTCCCCCTTATGAAAACCGTATTCGACTTTTAAATCTTCAACCACTCTCACAAAGACGGATCAACAATGATTTAATATTCTTCCATCAACTTATAACAGGTTCAATTGATGCTCCTGACTTGCTCTCTTACATAGGATTCAACTATCGCGGAGGATCTCACCAGCTACGAAATCTGGAGTTTTTGCATTGCTACCACCACAGAACTAACTATGGCATGCATGAGCCATTAGCTCGCATGAGTAGGTTATACAACTCTAACCCTCTTACTTCAGATTTCAATCTTAGTAAAAGTAGTTTAAAATTAAAACTAAAAACCAGTGCTCCACAAGCATGATTTTTGTTCTGTATTTAATTTATATTTAATTTGTATTTAATTTGTATTTAATTTATTAGTTAATTGTAGCTTATTTTACTTGTGTTTTTTTTTATACTTTCAATAATGTTTTTATAGTTTGATTTTGTTTTATCGATGTAGTAGAAGTTAATTTATGTTAAATGTTATGTCCTTGTTCGAATACGTTCTTTTGTGCTTGTGTTGGCGTTTTTACTAACCACTAACACTTGCATTAATGAAGAAGAGCGTAGATAAGTGCGTACATATGAGCTTGCTCTAAGCTCAGTACCGCTTAAGACTCTGAGATGCAAAGAAAAGTTAGAAAAGCATTTAGGTCTTTTTGAAGAAGAGAGGAATCATGAGAAGAGGATATGACTTTTATAATTTTAATGTCATCTGCATAAATAACAGATCAGAGAAAGAAATAATACTAGCGACGTCATTTATTGCAAGCACAAACAGGAGTGGACCTAGATGGCTGCCTTGGGGAACGCCAGAAGAGGCAAATATCGGGTCAGAAACTGCTTTTCTAAAAACTACTCTATACACACGGTTCTCTAGGTATGATTTGACCCATTCGATAATTGAAGGTGGGAAGCCAAAGGCTTTGAGTTTGAGATAGATAATTTTATGGCTAATTTTGTCGAATGCTTTACTAAAGTCTGTAGTAATAACATCGATCTCGTTGCCCTTTTCCATGGCCAAGAGAGTCTTTGATACGAATTGGGTAAGGTTAGTCGTAGTAGACCTTCCTTTTAGGAATCCGTGTTGAAGTGAAGAGACAATTGGCTTACAATGAAAATACAGAGAGTCGTACACAATGCTTTCGAAAAGTTTAGGGATGGCGGAGAGCTTAGCTATCGGTCGATAGTTCGAAATTTGGTTTTTACAGCCCTTTTTGAAAATTGGGAAGATAAAAGATTCTTTCCAGACAGAGGGGAAAACAGCCTGGGAAAGAGAAAGTTGAAAGATATTAGCAAGGGGTTGATAGAGCACTGAAGCGCACTTTTTAAGGAAAATTGCCGGGACGCCGTCTGGGCCAGGTGAGAAATCATCATCCAGTAACCTTAATTTATCACAAACAGTCTGGGGACAAACATTGAGAAAGACAAGAGATGTTTGCGGGCTATTCATCAGAAACCTGTGATAGTCAAGGTCAGGATCAGTCTGATCATTGGCATATGATTGTCTGAAAAAGGTAGCAAAGAGATTAACAATTACTTTGGGGTCATCGGTAGATTTGTCAAGGTAATTAAGCGTTGATGGAAGACCGTCAGATTTTCTCTTGACGTTAATAAATTGATAAAAACGCTTTGCATCAGTGATTAGAGAGAATTGCATTTTATCAAGATAGGTTAAGTATAAAGATTGGCATAAAGTTGAGAAGTTAGAAGAGGCCTGTTGGTAGTAATAGTAATTGGAAGTGGTCTGGGATTTTAAATATATTTTCCATAGCCTGTTTCTGGTGTTACGGATATTTTTTAACTCTGTTGTGTACCAGGGAGGAGATGATACACAGGTTTTTTGAGATGTATAGGGAACACATTGTATGAAACATGCAAAAATTGAAGAATAGAAAAAGGAGAGAGCAATATCAATGGGTGTAGAGAGGTTAATAAAAAGATTAAAGTCGATTCCGCTTAAAAGATGACTAAGCATAATGAAATCGGCTTTACGGAAGTTAAAACTGGAAGTGTTCTCAGACTCCATAGTTGGAGTACTAAGATCAAGACAATAAATGAAAGATAGGGGAGGATGAAAATGATCAAGGGTGGATAAAAGATGTGAGCTTTTTAGGACGGCGGAGTTAAAAGGATCAGAGGAGAAAGCAAGGTCAAGTTGTCTCCCAAGATTGTTTAAAACGCAGCTCATTTGAAAGAGGCCTAATTCAAGAAATCTATCGGTGAATATGAATTCTTTATCAGAAGATGGATTAGAGGGAACGAAACAAGATTCGTCCTCAGAAGGAGTCCATTTCAAATCGGGCAAGTTAAAGTCCCCAAGTACTATAAAGTCATCATTGGAGTCTACACTCTCAATTAAAGGACCTATTGAATCAACAAATTGTTGATATACAAGACAGGGTTGTGAAGGGCGAATATAACAACAAAGAAGGTAAAGATAGCGTTTGGGGAAAGACAATTTAATACATACAAATTCAAAAAGAGGAGATTTAGATGTTTCGACCAGACACGCATTGAAACGAATGTGTACGGCAAAAAGAACACCACGCCCAGTGGGAGCAATGTCATTTATTTGACCATCCGCACGAAACACAGCAAAATCAGATGTGAATAATTCACTATCTAGAAAATCGGAGCACAGATTTGTTTCAGTGAGGGCAAAAATGTCATATGGGAGACATTGGGAGTTCATGTACACGTCAGAAGTTTTAGTACGAAGGCCTCTAACATTCTGATAATATATGGAAAGAAAAGAGACAGGGCGTAAAGATGGATTAGAGTTAAAGACTAGGCTTGTTATTGGAACGGGGGAAAGGTAAGCGTTTTAAATCAAGGTGGGAAGCGTATGTGGCAAGATCATTTGAAACAGTGGATGGGGAAATATTTAAAGTTTCATGAAAGTGAAAGTAGATTTTTTTGAGAGCGACAGGATCGGTTGGAAGGCCTTCTTTTTGTATCGATACTAGTACGTTCATTTTGGTTTTTCCATTGATGCAAACCGTTTCCGACTTATTATAAAGGTAAGAGAGGTAAAGACGGACATTCTCATACAATTTACTGTCGCGTAGTCTAGCCATCAAATAACGACCATCAAACACATCACCGGTAGACAACGAGGCCGCAAATTTTGAGGTTAATTTAGCTGTGGGAGAGAACATTGGGTCAAGGACTGGTGGGGGTAAAGGGTTGGGGACAGGGTCAGGAAGGTTATGGATTCTTAAGGTGGTAGAGGGAGTAAAAGAGTGAGGAGCTGGGTTAATAGTATGGGAGTGAACAAAATTGGAGTAGGGAGTTTTCAATTTGGTTTTAAGAGGGACAATTTTACGTTGGGAGAAAGTTTTCTTTATTATTTTCGAAGTGGATGAGCTTGTGGGTTGGATAGAATTGGAACTAGGAAGGTTAAGCTTAGATCTAATTACAATTTTTTCTTTAGTATTAGATACACTCTTAAAGTTTTTATTGGGGAGCTCTTTAGTTAACTTATTTAAGCATTTAGAAATAGTGATGCTTTCTTCAATACATATGGGTTTGTGTGGTGAGTGAAATAACCATTGATATTTATGTTGTATAAAGATTTTAAAACTAGACGAGCTAATTTTGTGGCATTTTCCAATGTTAATCTTATATTTACGTTTAATGAGATTCTGAACCCAGGAACTGTCGACATTGGGGGGTAAATTGTTTATAAAAAAAGGGTCGCATTCGTTGAGTTCTTTCAAATTATTATTAAGCCTGTCATTCCAGTCGCTTACGGTCCAAGTGTTGTTAGGCCGTATGATGGTGGGCTCGGGGGCAGCAGAACATTCAGTCTGGGTGGAAGAAGTTGCTCTGGTAACATAGACGATGGCTGGAGTGAGTGAAGAAGACAAAGGTTGCTTTTGAATTGACTCATTAACTTCAGCAAGAATAGAGGTGTTGTAGTGCACATTAACTGGTTGGATGTTCAAAGGAATGTCATTAAGTTTATCCAAATTAATTTTCAATTCATTGATTGCATCCTCAAAAGTAGACCGATTTATTGTTAATTCACTGCTGATGTCATTCATTTTTGAAATTAAGTCATGGTGGATTGCATTTAGATGGCAGGAAGTTGTTGAGGCTGATGAAGAAGTTGCTTGGTGACATGTTTCGAGATCGGAACGAATGTTTTTGATATGATCAGTTATTAAATCGAGCGGGTATGATTTTGGGGCTGAGTTGAGAATAGATAGTATTTCGCTACTAACATTTTTAAAACGGGAGTCAAAGTAGTCAACACGCGAGTTAAGAATGTCCGCTAAAGATGAAATTTGTTTTTCAAGAGCGGATTGCTTTGAAAACAAACGACTGACAAGAGTCTCGATAGAGCTTTCCAGGACTTCAATTGACTTCGAAAAATCGTCGAAGTGGTGAAATTGCGCGAGGACATTTTTATGAAAGCGATTATTATCAGTTATAATAGAATTTGTTTGATCACTTAAACATTTAATGGCAAGGAGAACGTGGGAGAGCGATATTTTGTTACACTCGTCACAGAGATAAGTAAAATAACAAAGATATTCTTTTAAATAAGGGCATGATTTTTTAGTTAACCCGATACAGAGGGGATGATAGGATTTACCGCAAAGACCACTGCACGTAACACGTTGGGTGAATTTACTATCAAGAAGACAGTTGTTTGAGTCACAAGGACTATTCTCCATCATTAAATTTATATATTATTTACTGTTTTTTTTCTATTTTATTGATAAACCAGAGTTTTTAGTTTAATTAATTATTTTTTTTTTTTTATTAGATTCTGTTTTTTTTTGTTTGTAGTGTACCGACCCGAGGTTATGTGGGTTATGTTATAAGCTAAAACTCTAGTTAGCACTTAGCACAAGGTGGAGTTAATTGCTGATCAAACTTATCGTAGCCACAAACCACAATCGGCATAGTAGTGCAGACACTGGGTAAGGTAGATTTGTTTACGTTGCGGGAAGAGAGATTTTTGGTGATGATTTTTGTTTATGAAATAAAAAAAAAACAAAAAACCAAAAAAAAAGATTTAGATGTAATACCAAAAGTATATTGCCTGGCAGAACAATACTAAACTGAACTCACCCGTAAGGTAAGTATGATGAATTGGAGCAGAGTTTGATGATGGAATTTAGGTGATTGTTGATTCCTATTCAGTCACGATCGGCGGAAAGAATGGGGGCAGACCGATAAAGTACGCACAGCTGAGAAGATGCAGTAAGGCGAGGAACAGCGATTTGAAGTTGTTATAAAAGTTGTGTAGAATTTTTCTCTGGTCCAGCAGTTAAAAGCGTAGAAACATAAAACAATAATATGGTTATGTGTAGTTTCCACGAATTGCTTCAAATTGGCAGAAGCATATACTAAAATCAGCACTAACCTGGGGGAAGTGAGATAGACACTTTTATGTTAGATATGCTGCCTGGTGATGAGGGAGATGACTGAATAATTAACACTCAGGAACTACTAATACACAACTGATTGTCAAAAAAAAAATTGACGATAGAAAAAATTTCGATTAGCGCGAAATTAAATTATGAAATTCATAAAAATTAAGCGAATGCACTTATAAAATTTTGATTGTTTCGTGTACAAGGGTAATAGAATGTACTTTTGCACAGGTTTGAAGATTTAATAAGTACACTAACAATGTTTAATAAAGAAATGAAAAACTTTTAGATGAGGACTCGAAAATAAAGGCAAGGTTTCGCAGCCAAGGTTACCAACTGAACTGAATATCTCAATTTTTTTTTGTGTACGATTGCAAAATTTGCCTTATAGTACCTATAATCTGAAGTAAAAATAGCCTCAGAATTATGCATTGATCAGGCTTTGCCAAAATTTGTCTTTTTTAAAATCTTCGAAAAGTAGTGTCTAAGATGAGAAATGGACTTTATTGTAAAAAATTATTGTCCTACAATATGAGATTTCCTGTATATGAGATTTGATTACCTTTTTGAACAGTCTTTATTATTGTCTAGCGACGAACGAACATTTAACAATACTTAATAATAAGTATTTTGTTGGAGTTGAAACTAATATCGTACTTTTTTTTAAATAATTTTTTCAGGTTACCTACCGCCGCTCTGCCTACATTCAATAATCTGAGTTTTCAGAATGCCAAATATTTTCTTCAACTAACTCAAGTAATTTAGGTACTCAGAAGAAAATCAAACGGAATGGGAGAACGTGATAGTTTGAATGCGGGTGTACCCAGAAACGAATCACCAATAGAAAAAGCCAGCCCTTCATCACCTTCAAAAGAGAAAAATGTTCCTGTTGCAACTGAATCAGACAAAAACAATAGCAATAGTTGTCTCGAAGAAAATGAACAAATTTCGACTGTGCAAAAAGTCACCGAAAGCTCTCATAACGACGATGACTACACAGCTCCTTTTGTAGAGCCTATGAACACAAATAAGTTTCCCTCGCCCTCAGATTCAGTTGCTGTATCATGTTCTTCACTGATTAAAGGCAAAAATAATGGATCAATTGGAAATTTAGGTTGTGGGAGTGTATCCGCATCCAACTCTGTCCCTGTTTCAGTTCCAAGTAGCTCAACGTCAGTGACAAATGTTAAAACCAAAGGTCCTATACGTGTCGGTTTCTACGATATCGAACGCACTATTGGAAAGGGTAACTTTGCCGTAGTGAAGCTAGCACGTCATCGTATAACAAAGAACGAGGTAAGTACTTTTGTTAGGAGTCCGTTATTGGTAACAGGAGAAAAGTTGAAACTATATGAATTTGAATGCTTTTGTTTCTGATGACCGGTTTAAGGTATCAAATATTCAACCCTTCCTTACCATAAACAACTGCTTTGTGTTAGTTATTTAAACATAAGCGAAAAAAAAATTCATGTCCGTGGCTGAAAGCTGGGAAGAAGCGGCACTCAAAGCGTTGCGTTGGAGCGAACCATTCTATTTTGTCTTAATTTTTTATTCACGAGCAAGAAAAGGTTAAGCAGTGTATACAAAAAGAACAAAACTGAAAAGAGCAAAGAAGAATTTCGTTGAAATTAAAGGAAAAATAGATTTCAGTCGATCTAGGGTCGGAAAGTAGGAGGGGTGGGATAGTTTAAGGGTAAAACGGTCTTGATATCCGTCAACTACAACTTTTGCGTTTACACTTTTTTAACATATCTTCACATTTTATGTAAGAAGTTCAAATAACCAAGTTTTTGGTTTTAACTTTCATATTTTACAAAAATATTTCTCATTTTACAAAATTTGGTGAAAACCTAATTACGCTTTAAGCACTGCGTCATTGAAGACTTTTTCTTAACCTTATATTGATTGACCCGTGGCGTGATGGTTAGCATGTTTATTACGCAGTGGTTTGAATCCCATCAGAAGGCAAAAATGTTTCTCGACGGGTATCGCCTTTTGCGAGGAATTCAAAAGTCCTTTCAGAGTAAATTCATTGCCAAGAAAAGGGCTTTCTCGATTAGACGTTCGGAATTGGCAGAAAAGTTGCCCTTACAAGGCATGTTTATGAGAAGTGCGCTAGGCCCCGGGGCACCCTACTCTGTTACGCTACCCTATTTAATTATTTATTTACTTAAATAGTCATTCCATACTGTACCATCGACAAAGGTATGAAAATGTCATTATTATTATGA
This sequence comes from Melanostoma mellinum, assembly GCA_914767635.1. Lineage (NCBI taxonomy): Eukaryota > Metazoa > Arthropoda > Insecta > Diptera > Syrphidae > Melanostoma > Melanostoma mellinum. The sequence continues at coordinate 100,119,763 of OU612059.1, forward strand.
GAAATTGATGGTATAAAAAGTATGACGTATAATTTACGCAAATATCTCGTAAAACAGAAATAATATGCTTCTCAATGCTTGTGACGCGACGCTTGGGAGAGTACTTTTGTGACGGGTGGGACGAGTAATATTTGGCCATACAAGCGTATATAGTTTTTTTTGAATTTACTTTAAATCAGCTCTTTAAATAATTATGTAAATGTTACTTAAGTAATTCTCCAGACATGGATTTAAATATAAATTATGTTTTTTATTTTTTTATGCGGACGGTGTCGGTTTTGCTGTAATGACGCAAATGTAAACTTAATCATGGAATCAAATCACTTGTTCATTAGTTTTTGTCTCTTTTATAGAATTTCACTATTGTTACACTCGACAAGCCCTTAAACATTGTAGTACATAATCGAAATTTTGAAGACTATAAATGCCTTTTGTAAAACAGAAATGATATGCTTCTTAATGCTTGTGACGGTTGGGACAGTACTTTTATGACGGGTGGGACGAGTAATATTTGGCCATACAAGCGTATAAAGTTTTTTTCTTGAATTAACTTTAGATCAGCTCTTTAATGAATTATTTAAATGTTACTTAAGTAACCTTTTCATTTCATAAGATTTTATACTGTTCTATATGGATATATGGAATTGGATTTAAATATAAAATATGTTATTTATTTCTTATGCGTATGGTGTCGGTTTCGCTGTAATGACCCAATGTAAACTTAATCATGGAATCAAATCACTTGTTCATTAGTTTTTGTCTCTTTTATAGCACTTCATGATTGTTAGACTCGACAAGCCCTTAAAGATTGTAGTACATAACCGAAATTTTCAAGACTATAAATGTCTGTTGCCGTATAATTTTTTTTAAAAAAATCTACAGTTTTGTAGGAAATCGACAATGTCTGATTTTTACACTCAAATCCAACTAAAACTCCTCCAACTTCCCGACCTCAGACCGGTTAAAGGTTGTTATTTCCGTCATTTTAATGTAATTATCTTCTATTTCCAATTGGTTTCATTCTAGTTGTATTTTTTTTAGGCAGCCGTCTGTGCGTGATTAGGTTATCTGAGATAACACTAATTACCGCGCACATTTGGCTGCCTGCAGATTTTATGTTCATGCTTGAATATTTGCGGGCCGACAGAAAGCGCTAAAATTCTTCTTCTAAATACAATACCCCGTACAACATATATAACAATTAAAATAATCCATTAATTATTCCAGGTTTCGTTGTATTTTCATCAGTTAGTAGGAATAGGTGCACTCTGGACCGATCCGTTAAACGTTAGAATATTTGAAAATTTGAAAAAAGGTAAATGTATGAGGAATAGAAAGTGTGAATAAATAAATGATTTTATTAGTGAGTGATAAAACCCAATGTAATGTTGTTTATGGTTGTTTGTAAGGGATGTTGTTTATGGTTGTTTGTATGGGACACCATGTCGTGAAGTCGAGTATTAAAGTCTACAGATAAATGAAAAGAGGATTGTGAAAATAAAGTGTTAAGGAAATGTTTTGTTTGTTAGAAAATTGGGTAAAGGTAAAGGTAAAGGTGTAAAGAGTGAAGTTAAAGGTAAAGGAATGTTGGATTGTTTGTAAATAAAAAAAGTGTAGATTGTGAGAACGAATGAAAGTGGTTTTTAGAAAATTCCAATCTACAAGCAAATTTATGACTGCAAAGGATCGAAGCGGGTCACTGTGTCGTCGTTTGATAGGTATTCTATATAGATGTCCCTAAATAGCCAAGTACTAATATTTACGAATATAAATCAACAGAGGATTCTGAAAATAATCTGTTAAGGAAATGTTATATTTGCTTGAAAATTGGAAAAGGTGGAAAGATTCACGTGCAAAGGATCGATGTGGGACGCCCGCCGTGTCTTGGTTTGATAGGTAATCTATAGATATCTCTAAATAGTCATGTACATACTAATATCTACGTATAAATCAACAAAGGATTCTGAAAATAATCTGTTAAGAAAATGTTATATTTGGTTGAAAATTGGAAAAGGGGAAAGGCAGGTTAAATAATGCAGTAAGTGTTGGGATTGGTAGTTTTTCGATTTTTTCTAGATTTCATATCAGGGGAAATAACCAAATTTGTCAGTCCATACTATAAAAGCAACTGTTGCGTGAGTTCTTAATTCAGTTTTCAGTTCAGTTCAGTTCAGTTCAGAAAATATTTAACAAAAATTTTAAAATGTCAAATTTCCTAAAAAAAATTAAGTCGGCAGTTAACATGAGAGATGGGTCGGCACCACCAGCCCGGAAGCCGATATTAAGTTTATCCAAGATGGTCCAGAGGAAGAAATTTCCGATTTCTTCAGCGAAAAGGATAAAGACCGCATATGGTCTTCAAATATTAGTCGAACTAGACGACTTTGTGGTAGGTTTAAAAAATTTTTTTTTTTACAATTTCATATAAAATTTTTATTTTTAGGTATTCTTACCTAAACGGTGCAATGCACAAATGGATGAGGAAGATATCGCGGGGCTACACACGCTCTGCCTAGAGGTCGTGGAGCCTTTAGGTCCTTCCTTCAGTATAGACTTCCACGACAAGGAACAACAACAACAGCAGGAACAACAACAACATCATCATTAACAACAACAACAGCAGCAGCAACAACAACAACTACAGCAGGAACAACAATATCATCACCAAGAACAACAACAACTACAACAGCAACATCAAGAACAGCAACAACACCATCAGAAACTCCGAAGAGGGAGGAAACCTAAACATGATGTGGTTATTCAAGAGGTAGAACATATTTTGCCTACACTCTATTTAAATTCAGATGGCGAATTATTAAATTCGCAAAAAAATTATTTTAGATAAAATAAAAATTTTTAAAAAAAATTCAGTTTTCCCTGTTTTTTTATTTTTAGCGAATTCAAATTTTGGCTGATTTCATTACCAGAATTAAGCGTTTTAGTTTAAAAGGGCGAAAAATTGATTTTAAAATCAACCCCATTCCAAGCAACGAAGAACCAACTTCATGGATAAGAAAGGCGATTGAAGATATTTTGCGATTTGCAATGGAAGGTCTTATTGAGTCCGACAAGGTAGGAATAACGTTTTCTGGGAAAAGTTTTGCTCATGAGCGGGGAAGTGGATGGATCAACTACAAAACCTGTTCAGACCTCAGCATGGATGATGTTTGGGAAATGATTTCCAAAATATTCCAGAGCAATTCTGTTGGCATAAGTACGGATGATTTTACGTTGTCTGTAACTTCAATTAAAATGCCAGCTGGGGAGGGAAGAAAACCTTCCTCCATGTTCAATTCGTTCAACGAAGAATGTGCCAACCGAAAAGGAATAATTAGTGTGAAAAATACGGATAATTTATGCTTGCCTCGAGCTCTGGTTATAGCAATGGCGTACACGGACAAGGAGTACAATTTTGCTAGTATCAGAAGAGATATAGGCAAAATCCAAACTGAGAGAGCGTTGAAACTTCTGAGCGATACTGGAATCCAAATACCACCAGGAGGATGTGGAATTGATGAGTTGAAATTATTTCAAACTCATTTAAGGAACTACAAGATCACTGTTTACGAACACAGAACAAAGGGCCGTAAATTAATCTACGAAGGGGTTTCAAATGACAGCAACGAAAAGAAAATATATTTACTATATTATAATAATCATTTTAATGTCATAACATCTTTAACTGCCGCATTTTGCTGTACTTTCTACTGTGAGGTTTGCCATGTACCCTACAATACAAAGAGTAAACATTATGGATGTCTTGCTGTTTGTTCGCAATGTCAGAGTACTCCAAAATGTAAGGAAACGCGGAATCAAATTGTATGCCCCGACTGCAATCGAAATTTTAAAGGAACAGAGTGCTATGACAATCACAAAATGAACACCCCATCAACATCGTCATCATCAGAACAACAACAAACTATATGTGAGCAAATAAAAAGATGTTTTGCTTGTTTAAAATCCTACGGCGGAAGTCGAGAACACGTTTGTGGAGAGTTCTTTTGCAAAAACTGTACAAAACATGTACCCAAAGACCATATCGCACCCTCAGTACAACACGGTGATAAGTCAAAAAATACCATTTTGAGAAAACGCTTGTGCAAAATTACGATTTTAAACTTTGGTTAATAACTTGCCATACGGCAGCAATTTGAGTAATGTCGAAACTCTATTACATGAGGAAACATAAATCGTTTGAATTTTTAGTGAATATATTTCTTATTTGTGGACACAATATAAATAATCTAGTTTTTTGTGAAGTCTCACAAAAAAAAGAAACAAAACTTCCACTTCTCGCTTTGTTGCAAGAAAACATTCAAAGAGAAAGACAGAAATATTTTGGTTTATCGCTGTATAGCACAAAAAAAACTGAAATATTTTTGATAAAAGTCTGTATTGCATTGGAAACAAGAATCGTTCGACGTAACTATTTTGAAATGTCTCTGTCTTACACAGATTTTTTTTTTGAAATAAGAAAATCAAGTTGATTTATGGGATTATTTTGTGTTAGCTCTATTTTCCACTGAGACTTATTTAAGAGTTGGACATAACAAGTAGTAAAAATTTTATAAAAACAGCCATAATCTTTTGAATTTTTTGTTCATGGAAACGACAAGCCACTCAAAAGAAAGGTAATTTCAAAAGAAACATTTCCTCATCATTAACTCAAAAGTGACATTTTTTGACTTATCACCGTGTTGTACTGAGGGTGCGATATGTGTTTTATTCTGCCTGATACGAGAACACCTAAGTTGGAAAATTACTTATATGTATTTTATGATCTCGAAAGTCGTCAAGAAAAGGTAATTGGAGCAATATCAAAAGGTTTAATTAAAAAACATGAACCAAACTTGTGCGTGTTTCAAATCAAATGTAGTCACTGCGTAGAATTTCCTGACTTGGATTTCTGTCAATATTGTGGAATGTCAATGAACGTTATAAAAGGAGAAGACATTGTACCTAAATTTATTCAACATATACTGGAAATTCGGAAAAAATTTAAAAAAGTGATTGTAGTTGCTCACAACGGTCAATCATACGATCATCAGTTCGTTTTGCATTATGCTTTAGAAAAAACACATCTTTTTCCAGGATTGATAATGCGTGGTACAAAAATAATATTGATGGAAATAGGAAACTTAAAATTTATCGACTCCATCAACTATTTTCCTATGGCTTTATCGAAACTACCAAAAGCATTCGACCTACCTAATGTTTTAAAGAAAGGTTACTTTCCGTATCTTTTCAATACCAAGGAAAATGAAAATTACATTGGAACATTGCCAGCAATAAAATATTACAGTGCAGATACTATGCGAACGGAGGAACGTGCTATTTTCTTAAAATGGTATTCAGAACATAAAAATGATTATTTTGATATGGAGAAAGAACTTATAGAATATTGTAAAAGTGATGTCAAAATTTTGACAGGAGCGTGCTTAGAGTTCCGAAAACTTTTTCTAACCCAATGTAACGTTGAACCATTTATAGAATCGGTAACGATTGCTTCAGCTTGCAATTTGCTATATAGACGGAACTTTCTGAAAGCAGACACTATCGGACTAATACCGAAAAACGGGTACAGATGTGTTGACAACCAGTCACCAGAAGCCATCAAGTGGATGATTTTGGAAGAACAACAAAGAAAAATAAACATCAAACATTCTTATAAAGGAAAAGAGGTGTTAATCAACGGGGTAAAAGTTGAAGATTTTTGTCAAGAAACTAATCAAATTTTTGAATACCACGGGTGCTATTACCACGGACACCCTCTCTGCTTGAAGCATAAACGGGATGATTCTCTACACGAGAATGAAAATGACACATTGAACCAAAGGTATGAGAGAACAAAAGCAAGAACAGAAAGACTAAGAGATTTCGGTTACGAGGTAATTGAAATGTGGTCTTGTGATCTCTTACGATATGTCAAGGAAGTGACGTGTAAAAACTAGCTCCATATAAAATCATTGATATTCACTGTTAACAAAGTTAATTTAGTAAACAAAAGTGTTAAGCCTGATAGAGCTCATTGAACTGAACGTTTTGCAATTAATGTTAGTCTCATCTTATAGTGTTATTTTGTTTAAAATCAAATACAAAAATATAAATAAGTGATGTCGAGTTCTAACCTCACTCGTAAAAAGCAAAATCCTCACCATGACCTACGATCTAACTCGTCTGACCGCTCTTCCTCTCACGGTTCTCCTTACAACTCCTCTTTGGCTGCCTTTTCGTCGTCAAAAATGTGGGACAAAATTGAAAATCGATTAAATGAACTCGTAAAATCTATAAATGAAACAATTCAATCAACGGTTGAAAATGAAATGAAAAAACTCATGTGCACTTTTAATGATCGTTTTAATGAAATTGAAAACAATTACAAAACTTTGGTCAAAACACTTGAGACAGATGTAAACAAAAAAATATCTTCTGTTAATGAAAAAATATTGAAACTTGAAAACAACACTCAAAACAATGATTGCAGAATTGATTCACTTCACAAAAACTTCACTTTAATGAAAGATCAAAATGATTCGGTAAAACTCAGAATGCAAATAGAAGAGTAGTATGTTTTGGTACCTTCTGGCTCAATTCGGGTTCGGGTTCGGGTTCAGGTTCAGCAGTCATGATGTACAGTTGTGTACCATATGATGATATTTTTTTTTCGGCAGGTAGTTTTTTTTATTTGGCGGGGTGGTTTTTTGATGGTAGCGTCTGGTGGATAGTAAAAATAGATTGTTTTTATTACGCTATGGAAAAAAACCATGCCCAGAACCTACCAAAACATACTACTAGTAAAAATAGATTGTTTTTATTACGGTATGAAAAAAAAACCCCATGGAGTACATAACATGAGAAGTATCCTTTTTACGATTTTTTTTTCTCTTAATTACTTTGGTTTGTATATAAAAACTCTTAATTACTTTGGTTTGTATATAAAAACTAAATCTATGATAATACGGCATGATGTTTTTTCGACAGGTAGTTTTTTTATTTGGCGGGATGGTTTTTTTGATGGTAGCGTCTGGTGGATAGTAAAAAAATAGATTGTTTTATCACGGTATGGAAAAAACCATGGAGTACATAACAGGAGAAGTGTCCTTTTTACAATTTATAAAAAAATAAAATAAGTAATAAATAAAACAACTTTTTTTTAATTTCAATTATATATTTTTCTTTATGCTTTGCTAATTTTTTAATAAAACAACATCAGTATTAAAAAAAAAGAGAATTTTTGTTAATCGTTTTGAGGTATAGATGTCCATGAATTGTGTTCAGATGGAAAACCAAGCCATTTCACAAATATTTGTCCCTTTTTGGTTTTAAGTACTTTTTCTATGAGGTATCTGGAAATTTTGTTTTTTGTAATTCAAGTTCATAAAATCCTCCTTTGACGGGATGTCCTTGATAGTCCTCTAACAAATATGTTACGGGATTTGTGTGTTGAACTTTTATTATTTTAAAGATTTCAGTTGTCCAATTGGGGGTGTAACCTTTCTCAAAAACATGTTTATATTTACTTATTCTTACAAAGTCACCAATATGAAGCTTAGGTGTAATATGAATTTTTATATGATTATATGCTGTGGAAAGTATATGTTTTTCATTTCTAGAATTAACTTCAGATGGACACATTTTAATAGTGCGATGTCTGGTGGTGTTATATGTTTTAGTCAGTGATTTTATCATATCAATCCAGCGATATGAACCATTGGCGCTAAATTCTTTCCACATCATGTTTTTTAAGGTGCGATTGAAACGTTCAACAATGGATGCTTTAAGTGCACTGAATGTAGAGTAATGTTTGATTTTATATGTTTTCATGAGATTTTGAAAAATTTTGTTATAAAATTCTTTGCCGTCATCTGTTTGTAGATTCTTTGGGGTGCGTCCTTCATTAAATATATTTTGCATAGCTGCAGTGACATCCACTCCAGTTTTACTTTTAATAGGGAAACTCCAAGCAAATTTAGAAAATGTGTCTATTACCGTAAGAAGATATCGAAAATTATCATTTTCTGCTGAATAGGTAATCATTTCCACCAAATCAGCTTGCCATAGCTCATCAAGTCCCTTTATAATGACTCGTCTTTTTTTGAAATTTCTTCTTGCAGGTTTATGCAGCTCGTTAACAATGTTTCTCTTACTCATCTTTCAGTTGATTGAAATAAAAATGTAATGTTTTTTCTTTTTATAATAATTTTTATTTATTGTATTCTTTTATATAATAACATAAGTTTTTTTATTTTTAATAGCCGATTTTCAATCATGTAGCACGCACATGTATCGGGCCCTGATTTACATATATTAGAAGACCATGAGCAATTTATAAAGTGACAGCCATGAACAGATGTTGTAGAAGATACATTTTCAAATTTCCTAAGAAAATTTATACTAGCGAGGAAATACTCATAGTGTTCTTCTAGTATAGTGTGTTGATTTGTTTTAAGAAATGTTAAAATTTCATCAAAAATTATAGAAGTATTTATTCCTGCCATTATTAGGTTACTGTCCTCTCACAATGATATACAAAACAAGACTGAAATCAAAAAAAAAAATGCTATTTCATCATAAAGTGAAATAATAGATTTTTCTTTATTTTAGTTTGACAATTCACACAACGATTATGACTACAATTTTCTTAAATTTAAAAATATAAAAATTTGCTATCCTTAGAATACAAATATTCTTCAATTTTCGCAATTAAGGCTTTTAATTCAGCAACATTCTCGTCAATATAATTTTTTGTTGCAGCATCTTCTTTCTCTTGTGGATCCTGTAGATTTTGTAGACGCTTCCAGTTTATATTATAGTTTCCGTTTACTGTTTTGAGAAATCCCTCACCAGGTGTTCCCGGTACTCCTTGTATCCCAGGTGGTCCCAATTCTCCAGGTAACCCAGGTGGTCCCGGCACTCCTTGCAACCCAGGTGGTCCCGGTTCTCCTTGCTCCCCGCGTGGTCCAGCTGGTCCTGTTAGACCTCCGACAGGAGTTCTATTTGAAAACCTGCCGAACTTATCTACACTCATTTTGTTTTTACTCGATAATATTAGATTCTTTCAATTCTTCGATAATTGATATAATTTCGTTGGAATGGTTATTATGCCCTGCTTGATGTGACGCGACAAGAAGTCTTAATCGAACTACAAGTTCATTGGGATCATCCCAGAAGATATAGTCTTTTTCTTTCTTAGATAGTTGCATTAATCCATTTCCTGTATGTGAAACTGTAGTAGTAGTATCTGTTAGTAGTTTGCTTATAATTTCTTTATATTTACTGCCACGATTTCCTAAAACTTGTTTTGTAGAATCATGAGAACGTCGATAAGCATTGGTATCTTCCAATATATCCTTATATATTTTTAAATCTTTCTCATTATATATATTTTGAGAGGGTTTTTTCTTGAATATTAGTTCATATAATCCGTTTGAACCTTCATAGATTTTATTCTTTATTTGTATATTTCTTCCTAGAATTTTAAACTCTCCATCCCCGATGAACCACTTGCCATTCTTTTCGTGAACGCCATATATATTATCAAAAGCACTAGACTCATTCAAAAATAAATCTATATACTTCTGCGATATTTCATCGGATTCATTGTCGTCTATTTGGTCGGTTAAGTGACGAGTTTTGTAATGACCACGTACTCGTTGTCTGCTTTCTCTAAAATGCTTGCTTTTGGGTGTAGTTGAATAGTTTTTCGGAGTAATACTACTGATGCTTGCAGCAGGTGTGGCAAAATCATCATCAAAATTTTGTTTTGATTTAGCTACTGGAGTTTCAAAATAGTTTTGCTGCTCATTTGATTTCTCAACTAACTCTTTCAGAGGGTTGGTAATTGGTTTGAAGGTTTCCTCTAATTGAGTTTCGAATGCTTCCTTTCCATTTCTTAGAGCTTTATATTTCTTTCGTAGGGCATCAGTAGTTTTAATGAGTTCACTTGTCAGTTCCTTATTTAAATTCATCATTATGAAGCTGTATTGTTTTTACAACAGACTGTAAATAAACTTCGTATACTATGAAAGAATCTTTCAATCGGTTTGAAATTGAATTTTATGTTGAATTTACTGCTTCTGATTGATGAACATCGATTTTTAAGCCGAGTCGAACGACTTCGAACTTCTACGGATTGTGCGTTGAACTGTTTTGAGCTGCTCTCATAGAACATTACTCTACGTATGTTGTAAACGGTAGGAAGAAATGTTTTTTTATATTTCTCATTTATGAACTGCTTTGAAACAGCTTTTTACTGCTTTTAAACTGTTTTTTTTTTCTGTTTTTTACTGCTTTGAAACAGCTTTTTACTGTTTTTAAACTGCTTTTTTCTGTTTTTTACTGCTTTGAAACAGCTTTTGAACTGCTTTTGAACGGGTCTGAACTGGTTTTGAACTGCTTTTTTCTGTTTTTTACTGCTTTGAAACAGCTTTTTACTGTTTTTAAACTGCTTTTTTCTGTTTTTTACTGCTTTGAAACAGCTTTTGAACTGCTTTTGAACGGGTCTGAACTGGTTTTGTACTGCTTTTTTCTGTTTTTTACTGCTTTGAAACAGCTTTTTACTGTTTTTAAACTGCTTTTTACAGGTTTTACTGCTTTTGAAGTGCTCTCATAGAACATTAATGTACGTATGATGTAATCTGTTATAAAGATCTGCTTTTTATAGTTTCAGGAAATGATCAAAGCCCTTCCTATATCGACCTTCTTTCAAAGGACTATCTTTATCAATTACCAAGAATCCATATTCATCATTCCAACATTCTGCACATACCTTTTGAAATATATTAAATGTCATATCAGAATTAACATGATCATTATAAATATGTTTCAAGTTCATATCGTCCTGTTTGAAAACAATTAAAAAATTTGCATTGTCGCGTATAAGATGTTTTGGAATTCTTGTATATGTTTGACATAGATAAAAACTATCAATGAGATGATGTCGTCCCATACTAAAGTAAGTTCGTATAGTATCTTGTTTTTCACATGCAATATCATCAAAGATAAAGACTGAATTAGGTTTTGCTTCTTCAGGTGGTATAACTTCACTGTTGTTGGAAAACGTAAAGAAACCCATTTCTTTGATTGGCTTGATAGCTCTTCGTAAAAACTCATACTTTGGTTGATGTAATGACTTTGAATAAATATATATGTTTTCAAATCTTAAACCGTTAGGATGTTGTAGTAAACTCATCATAGCATTTGTTTTTCCGCAATTTGAGGGACCCGTAATTAAACCTCTTATGCTATTAGGTAATAGTTTTCCATGTTTTCTTGACTCATTACTTTTAGTCAAATCCAAATTTTGTATTGGTAAAAGTTGTTGTTGTTTCACGAATCGCATGATGAAAGGTACTAAGCAATTTCCTTTAAATGCGAAGGTTATATTAAAAAATAGTCATAACATTGTAAACCGTTCTATTGAGAACATAAGTTTATTTCTATAAAAATGCTGGATTTTTCAAAAAAACATATCAGTCAACAAAGCATCGTTAGAGGAGACGGTTTAGTAAACTCTATAATCAACAAATTACCCCTTGAACTTCATCTTCCTGGCTATCAATATTGTGGACCTGGAACAAAACTAGAAAAACGATTAGCAAGAGGAGATCCAGGAATTAATTTGCTTGATCAGGCATGCAAACAACACGATATATCTTATTCTAAATTTAAAAATACATCTGAACGTCATACAGCAGATAAAATCTTAACTGAGAAAGCTTGGAAACTAGCGACATCTAAGGACACTGGTTTAGGTGAACGAGCGAATGCTATACTAGTTACAAATCTAATGAAAGCTAAACTTAAATTAGGTATGGGTTGCTCTACCAGTAATGAAAAAACAAAATCGAAAAATAAAAAAGAGAAAACCAAGAAGAGAATCACTTTTAGTAGAACCATTAAAAGTCTTGGAAAAACTATTCAAAGAAAAAAACCACATAGTCTCGAAAAAGCTATCAAAATAGCATTGTCAGCTGCTAAGAAAACAATTAATAAAAATGGGCACAATATTAAAACACCAAGAGTTATTTCAGTACCGAAAATTGGTGGTGTCATACCATTCCTTGTTCCACTCTTTGCTGGACTTTCAGCTCTCGGAGCTTTATCTGGAGGTGCTGCTGGTATTGCTAAGGCTGTCAACGATGCTAATAACGCTAAAAAAGATTTAGATGAGAAAAAACGACATAATCGAAAATTGGAAGCTATTTCAATGGGTAACGGTCTACATTTAAAACCTTATAGAAAAGGACTTGGACTTTATTTGCGTCCGCATTCAAAAAACTTATAAATTCGTTACCCAAACGTGCCTTGAATGAGATGGATTTAAAAGCTTTTGCCATGAGATTAATACCGCATTTTAGAGGAGTTTTCATGCGTGATAATTTACCGGAAAGTAAACCCTTAAGAAATGAATGCGCAATAGTGAATTTAGATTCTTCAAATGGACCAGGAACACATTGGGTAGCGTATTATAAAAAAGGCAGTCACATCGAATATTTTGATAGTTTTGGAAACCTTCAACCACCGAACGAATTAATTGATTATTTAGGCGATAAGATTAAATATAATTATATTAAGTATCAAGATTATAACTCTGTAAATTGTGGACACTTATGTTTAAAGTTTCTATATGATCACTATTATGAATAAATAACAAACATTTTGTAAAATTATTTTCATTGTCTTTTTTATTGTCATGGCGTTCACACTCACACTGAGCGGAAATACTTCTCATTTGTCTGCGGAATATTTTCCACCTTTAAAATTGGATCGGGAGTACGTTTGCGGCTTGATAGATTTTCAAACATATAACTCTATACCTAATGTTGATGAGCGAAACAATTTGCTACATATTGGAGCACATGTTATTGAATTTCCAACGGGTTCATATGAAATCGACGACATTTATTCTTTTATTAATTATGCATTAAAAGAAAATAATTTTCCAATCTCCATGAAAATTGAAGCTAATAATAATACATTACAATGTGAGCTGATTAGTACAGAGACTGTACATTTCGAGAAAGATCGATCTATAGGAAAATTATTGGGATTCAGTAAACGATCTTTGAAAGCTGATTTGTTACACACTTCTGATTTACCTGTTGACATAAACAAGGTGAATGTTATAAGAGTTGAGTGTAATATTATTTCTGGTTCATATTTTAATAACAAACCAATGCATACAATACATGAATTCTCACCAGAAGTAGGACCTGGATATAAAATCATCGAAGTTCCCAGAAATGTCATCTATTTACCAGTGAACGTCAAACAGTTAAGTTCGATTTCATTGAAGCTTGTTGACCAGGACGGAGATTTAATAAATTTTAGAGGAGAAATAATTACCATACGTTTACATTTAAAACCATTAGGAGGTGCTACATAATGTTAATATATAATAATATAAGCGACCGCAAAAGTGGCGATTCTGTTAGTTCTACAAGAGCAGCAAAACTGACAAGACCAAAGCTGACATCTGAAAATAAATCTTATCTCCAGTCCTTAGGATTTGTTTTAAAATAAAAATATAATAACAAATAAAATAAAATAAAAAAACATAAAAAAAAAAGAAGATAAACATGAGCGAAATATTGAATATATCCCAAACACCTCGTTATGATAATAGCATCGCCAAATTTGAATATCACAGCTACTCCCCGTTTTTACAGTCTTACAATGCAAGCGATGAAATACGTATTTCCATTCAACAACAAGACCTCTGTATTCTGCCCAGCGAAAGTTATATATACATTGAAGGAACCCTAAAAAAATTAGATGGAAGTAATTCTAATTCAGCTAAATTATGTAATAATGCTATGGCCTTTCTTTTTGAGGAAATTCATTATGAATTAAATGGTGTGGATATTGAATACAATAAAAATGTTGGTATTACAACAACATTAAAAAACTATATATCCTTAAATGAGAATGAAAGCAAATATCTTCAAAATGCCTCATGGTATAAAAAAGACCCCATTTCGACTTCATCTGATACTTTCAACTTTTGTGTACCTCTTAAAAGTTTACTTGGATTTGCTGAAGATTATAAACGGATTATAACAAATGCAAGACATGAGTTGATTTTAATACGCACTCGAACAGATGAGAATGCTTTTGTTTCGTCGGAAGAAATGCAAATTAAAATTCTGAAAATGCAATGGAGAGTTCCTAACATCACATTGGCGGATGCTGATAAGCTTACCTTACTTAAACAAATACAATCGAAACCCATTCAAATTCATTTTAGAAACTGGGAAATGTATGAATATCCAACACTACCAGCTGCAACCGATCATATATGGACAATTAAAACATCAAATCAACTCGAAAAACCTAGATATATTGTAATTGGACTACAAACGAACCGAAAAAATCAAAAAGATAAAGATGCTAGTAAATTTGACCACTGCACGTTGAGAAATGTTAAGGTACATTTAAACTCTGAGTCATATCCTCGTGAAGATTTGAATGCTGATTTTACGACCGGCAGATATGCTGTTCTCTATGATATGTACAGTCGATTTCAACAATCCTTTTACAACAAACAATCGCAACCACTATTGTCACGTAAGGAGTATAAGGAAACTGCTCCAATTATTGTAATTGATTGTTCCCGCCAAAATGAGTCTATCAAATCGGCTCCTGTAGATGTGAAACTTGAAATCAAAACAAACGTAGCTGTACCGCCAAATACTTCAGTATATTGCATGATCATACATGATCGCATTATTGGGTACAGTCCCTTAACTGGAGAAGTTCGAAAACATACATGAATTATGAGAAACATCTGTTACAACATCTGTTACAACATCTGCTACAACAAGAATCTGATTTTCTAGGAATAGAAACACATAAAAATAAAATTAAGAAAGGAAACAACATGAACACACTTGTCATACATGAATTATGAGAAACATCTGTTACAACATCTGTTACAACATCTGCTACAACAAGAATCTGTTTTTCTAGGAATAGAAACACATAAAAATAAAATTAAGAAAGGAAACAACATGAACACACTTGTCATACATGAATTATGAGAAACATCTGTTACAACATCTGTTACAACATCTGTTACAACAAGAATCTGTTTTTTCTAGAAAAAGAAACACATAAAAAATAAAACTAAGAAAGAAGGAAAAAAAAAAACATGAACAAACTTCTCCCTAAGAAGATAAAAAAAGAGAGAACAAAAAAACAAAATCCGTATAAATTCAACTGTTTGAGATGAAATTATATTATTTTAGTCTGAGAAGTCATTATTATCAAACCATGTCTCAAGAATTTGAAAAAGAAATTCAAAAAATTGAAGTTGAAAACAGTTTTAATACTCTGATTAATATAAAAAACTTGGAGCGAAATCATTGCTATCCAATACTAAGCATGAGAAGAATTCAAACGAAATTTGGAACGCAATTAGTTATTGATCTAGGTACAAACGATGTAAGTAAAACAATTTTTTTTTTTTTTTTTTATTTATCATTTTCTTTCCATTTTATTTTGTTTCAATGTTTTAATATTATTTTTCTTTCGTAGGTATTCCTTCCAGCCCGCTACAACAAATTAACTGACAAGGCAATAGAAAACATAAATATGAAAACAGCATCGTACTGTATCATATACAAAGGTCCAATGGGAAGATCTGTTAAATTAGAAATAAGAAAAATTTACGACCAAGAGAGAATTTGAAAGAAAAAAAAAAAAAAAATAGGTTTTTTCTTTTTAAATATACAATTATTTTTTATTATCCAATAAACGTATAAATAAAATTTTGTTATCATAGCTTTCATTAGATTTGTAACTAGTATAGCATTCGCTCGTTCACCTAAACCAGTGTCCTTAGATGTCGCTAGTTTCCAAGCTTTCTCAGTTAAGATTTTATCTGCTGTATGACGTTCAGATGTATTTTTAAATTTAGAATAAGATATATCGTGTTGTTTGCATGCCTGATCAAGCAAATTAATTCCTGGATCTCCTCTTGCTAATCGTTTTTCTAGTTTTGTTCCAGGTCCACAATATTGATAGCCAGGAAGATGAAGTTCAAGGGGTAATTTGTTGATTATAGAGTTTACTAAACCGTCTCCTCTAACGATGCTTTGTTGACTGATATGTTTTTTTGAAAAATCCAGCATTTTTATAGAAATAAACTTATGTTCTCAATAGAACGGTTTACAATGTTATGACTATTTTTTAATATAACCTTCGCATTTAAAGGAAATTGCTTAGTACCTTTCATCATGCGATTCGTGAAACAACAACAACTTTTACCAATACAAAATTTGGATTTGACTAAAAGTAATGAGTCAAGAAAACATGGAAAACTATTACCTAATAGCATAAGAGGTTTAATTACGGGTCCCTCAAATTGCGGAAAAACAAATGCTATGATGAGTTTACTACAACATCCTAACGGTTTAAGATTTGAAAACATATATATTTATTCAAAGTCATTACATCAACCAAAGTATGAGTTTTTACGAAGAGCTATCAAGCCAATCAAAGAAATGGGTTTCTTTACGTTTTCCAACAACAGTGAAGTTATACCACCTGAAGAAGCAAAACCTAATTCAGTCTTTATCTTTGATGATATTGCATGTGAAAAACAAGATACTATACGAACTTACTTTAGTATGGGACGACATCATCACATTGATAGTTTTTATCTATGTCAAACATATACAAGAATTCCAAAACATCTTATACGCGACAATGCAAATTTTTTAATTGTTTTCAAACAGGACGATATGAACTTGAAACATATTTATAATGATCATGTTAATTCTGATATGACATTTAAAATATTTCAAAAGGTATGTGCAGAATGTTGGAATGATGAATATGGATTCTTGGTAATTGATAAAGATAGTCCTTTGAAAGAAGGTCGATATAGGAAGGGCTTTGATCATTTCCTGAAACTATAAAAAGCAGATCTTTATAACAGATTACATCATACGTACATTAATGTTCTATGAGAGCACTTCAAAAGCAGTAAAACCTGTAAAAAGCAGTTTAAAAACAGTAAAAAGCTGTTTCAAAGCAGTAAAAAACAGAAAAAAGCAGTACAAAACCAGTTCAGACCCGTTCAAAAGCAGTTCAAAAGCTGTTTCAAAGCAGTAAAAAACAGAAAAAAGCAGTTTAAAAACAGTAAAAAGCTGTTTCAAAGCAGTAAAAAACAGAAAAAAGCAGTTCAAAACCAGTTCAGACCCGTTCAAAAGCAGTTCAAAAGCTGTTTCAAAGCAGTAAAAAACAGAAAAAAGCAGTTTAAAAACAGTAAAAAGCTGTTTCAAAGCAGTAAAAAACAAAAAAAAAAAAACAGTTTAAAAGCAGTAAAAAGCTGTTTCAAAGCAGTTCATAAATGAGAAATATAAAAAACATTTCTTCCTACCGTTTACAACATACGTAGAGTAATGTTCTATGAGAGCAGCTCAAAACAGTTCAACGCACAATCCGTAGAAGTTCGAAGTCGTTCGACTCGGCTTAAAAATCGATGTTCATCAATCAGAAGCAGTAAATTCAACATAAAATTCAATTTCAAACCGATTGAAAGATTCTTTCATAGTATACGAAGTTTATTTACAGTCTGTTGTAAAAACAATACAGCTTCATAATGATGAATTTAAATAAGGAACTGACAAGTGAACTCATTAAAACTACTGATGCCCTACGAAAGAAATATAAAGCTCTAAGAAATGGAAAGGAAGCATTCGAAACTCAATTAGAGGAAACCTTCAAACCAATTACCAACCCTCTGAAAGAGTTAGTTGAGAAATCAAATGAGCAGCAAAACTATTTTGAAACTCCAGTAGCTAAATCAAAACAAAATTTTGATGATGATTTTGCCACACCTGCTGCAAGCATCAGTAGTATTACTCCGAAAAACTATTCAACTACACCCAAAAGCAAGCATTTTAGAGAAAGCAGACAACGAGTACGTGGTCATTACAAAACTCGTCACTTTACCGACCAAATAGACGACAATGAATCCGATGAAATATCGCAGAAGTATATAGATTTATTTTTGAATGAGTCTAGTGCTTTTGATAATATATATGGCGTTCACGAAAAGAATGGCAAGTGGTTCATCGGGGATGGAGAGTTTAAAATTCTAGGAAGAAATATACAAATAAAGAATAAAATCTATGAAGGTTCAAACGGATTATATGAACTAATATTCAAGAAAAAACCCTCTCAAAATATATATAATGAGAAAGATTTAAAAATATATAAGGATATATTGGAAGATACCAATGCTTATCGACGTTCTCATGATTCTACAAAACAAGTTTTAGGAAATCGTGGCAGTAAATATAAAGAAATTATAAGCAAACTACTAACAGATACTACTACTACAGTTTCACATACAGGAAATGGATTAATGCAACTATCTAAGAAAGAAAAAGACTATATCTTCTGGGATGATCCCAATGAACTTGTAGTTCGATTAAGACTTCTTGTCGCGTCACATCAAGCAGGGCATAATAACCATTCCAACGAAATTATATCAATTATCGAAGAATTGAAAGAATCTAATATTATCGAGTAAAAACAAAATGAGTGTAGATAAGTTCGGCAGGTTTTCAAATAGAACTCCTGTCAGAGGTCTAACAGGACCAGCTGGACCACGCGGGGAGCAAGGAGAACCGGGACCACCTGGGTTGCAAGGAGTGCCGGGACCACCTGGTTTACCTGGAGAATTGGGACCACCTGGGATACAAGGAGTACCGGGAACACCTGGTGAGGGATTTCTCAAAACAGTAAACGGAAACTATAATATAAACTGGAAGCGTCTACAAAATCTACAGGATCCACAAGAGAAAGAAGATGCTGCAACAAAAAATTATATTGACGAGAATGTTGCTGAATTAAAAGCCTTAATTGCGAAAATTGAAGAATATTTGTATTCTAAGGATAGCAAATTTTTATATTTTTAAATTTAAGAAAATTGTAGTCATAATCGTTGTGTGAATTGTCAAACTAAAATAAAGAAAAATCTATTATTTCACTTTATGATGAAATAGCATTTTTTTTTTTGATTTCAGTCTTGTTTTGTATATCATTGTGAGAGGACAGTAACCTAATAATGGCAGGAATAAATACTTCTATAATTTTTGATGAAATTTTAACATTTCTTAAAACAAATCAACACACTATACTAGATGAACACTATGAGTATTTCCTCGCTAGTATAAATTTTCTTAGGAAATTTGAAAATGTATCTTCTACAACATCTGTTCATGGCTGTCACTTTATAAATTGCTCATGGTCTTCTAATATATGTAAATCAGGGCCCGATACATGTGCGTGCTACATGATTGAAAATCGGCTATTAAAAATAAAAAAACTTATGTTATTATATAAAAGAATACAATAAATAAAAATTATTATAAAAAGAAAAAACATTACATTTTTATTTCAATCAACTGAAAGATGAGTAAGAGAAACATTGTTAACGAGCTGCATAAACCTGCAAGAAGAAATTTCAAAAAAAGACGAGTCATTATAAAGGGACTTGATGAGCTATGGCAAGCTGATTTGGTGGAAATGATTACCTATTCAGCAGAAAATGATAATTTTCGATATCTTCTTACGGTAATAGACACATTTTCTAAATTTGCTTGGAGTTTCCCTATTAAAAGTAAAACTGGAGTGGATGTCACTGCAGCTATGCAAAATATATTTAATGAAGGACGCACCCCAAAGAATCTACAAACAGATGACGGCAAAGAATTTTATAACAAAATTTTTCAAAATCTCATGAAAACATATAAAATCAAACATTACTCTACATTCAGTGCACTTAAAGCATCCATTGTTGAACGTTTCAATCGCACCTTAAAAAACATGATGTGGAAAGAATTTAGCGCCAATGGTTCATATCGCTGGATTGATATGATAAAATCACTGACTAAAACATATAACACCACCAGACATCGCACTATTAAAATGTGTCCATCTGAAGTTAATTCTAGAAATGAAAAACATATACTTTCCACAGCATATAATCATATAAAAATTCATATTACACCTAAGCTTCATATTGGTGACTTTGTAAGAATAAGTAAATATAAACATGTTTTTGAGAAAGGTTACACCCCCAATTGGACAACTGAAATCTTTAAAATAATAAAAGTTCAACACACAAATCCCGTAACATATTTGTTAGAGGACTATCAAGGACATCCCGTCAAAGGAGGATTTTATGAACTTGAATTACAAAAAACAAAATTTCCAGATACTTACCTCATAGAAAAAGTACTTAAAACCAAAAAGGGACAAATATTTGTGAAATGGCTTGGTTTTCCATCTGAACACAATTCATGGACATCTATACCTCAAAACGATTAACAAAAATTCTCTTTTTTTTTAATACTGATGTTGTTTTATTAAAAAATTAGCAAAGCATAAAGAAAAATATATAATTGAAATTAAAAAAAAGTTGTTTTATTTATTACTTATTTTATTTTTTTATAAATTGTAAAAAGGACACTTCTCCTGTTATGTACTCCATGGTTTTTTCCATACCGTGATAAAACAATCTATTTTTTTACTATCCACCAGACGCTACCATCAAAAAAACCATCCCGCCAAATAAAAAAACTACCTGTCGAAAAAACATCATGCCGTATTATCATAGATTTAGTTTTTATATACAAACCAAAGTAATTAAGAGTTTTTATATACAAACCAAAGTAATTAAGAGAAAAAAAAATCGTAAAAAGGATACTTCTCATGTTATGTACTCCATGGGGTTTTTTTTTTCATACCGTAATAAAAACAATCTATTTTTACTAGTAGTATGTTTTGGTAGGTTCTGGGCATGGTTTTTTTCCATAGCGTAATAAAAACAATCTATTTTTACTATCCACCAGACGCTACCATCAAAAAACCACCCCGCCAAATAAAAAAAACTACCTGCCGAAAAAAAAATATCATCATATGGTACACAACTGTACATCATGACTGCTGAACCTGAACCCGAACCCGAACCCGAATTGAGCCAGAAGGTACCAAAACATACTACTTAGAAGAACTAAACCGAAAGAATATATCAGGGGATATTGTTTTACATGGGATTCCATTTGCATTGGGTGAAGACTTGAATGAAATTTATAATAAATTTTGCACGAAAATAAGTGCTACCGCGATACGACCAAATAATATTACACGCACGAAACCGCAAACCAACTCGACTCGGAGCGCAATTGTCATCAGTTTGCCGCATGAAAATTATAAAGTCTCTTTGCTTAGAAAAATAGCGGAATTCAACAAAACAAATGGACATCCAGTTACTTTGAGTGATATTGGATTTGGACAGAGCAATCAATTTGTGAGAGCTTATGAAAGTCTGACAAAACATACTCATGATCTGTTTCGAAAGGCAAATGATGAACGGCGAAAAAAAAATCTCTACTCTGTGTTCAGCAGATATAACAAAGTTTATATTAAAAAAAGTATGGAAAAGAGACCAATTTGCATAAGAAGTGTGGCTGAATTACATTCGATAGTATGCTCTCCTTTAACTGAAACTGAAACTCTTGGTATTGCTTCAAATAAATCTGCCAATAGACAAAATATTTTGACTGGGGAAGTTAATGTTGCTGGTGGATCGTTTGCTGCTGTGGGACTTGATGTTGCTGGTGAACATGTTGCTAGGGTTTATTGATTTCATTCATTTATTTATTGATTTCATTCATTTTTAACACAAAAAATAATTGCTTTTCATTATATAAAAAAGTTAAACGCAATAATTGAAAACTAATATAAATCTAAATGTACGAGTATGTTTAAAATTTTATCCTTGAATGTCAGTGATTTTACTGTGGATCTCATAAACAAAAAGATGATTGATTTAAAACTAGAGCCTTCAATTATTGGAAACATTTTCTTATTGGTTTATTTATTTATAGTTTATTCATTTATTTATTTTTTATTATTTATTTTGCTTCTCTTTTCTTATAAACATTACCATTACTTTAACAAAACTAAATCAAAGATATCTTTTTCGAATGAAGTGGTGAATTGTCTTAGTAAATGTCATTATGGTAGGCACAAGTCCGTCTAAGTCAAAAATTGAGTTCTTATGTACTGAAATCTCTAATGGATTTGATAAATGTCTGCTTGTTGTAGTGTATTCTCCACCTTGCTCTTTTAAAGAAGAATTTTTGAATGAGTTAGAGGTAACGCTCTATAATTTGAATAGAAGATACAATCATATTTTGATTGGTGGCGACTTTAATGTCAATCTACTGGAAAACAATTCCACAACACGTTTGTTTCACTATTTTTGTGATAAGTTAAGCTTCTCAGTTATAAATTCCACATGGCCAACCTGTTTTCAATCACAAACTAATCCATCCCTAATAGACATTTTTGTGACGTCATCAAAAAATAAAGTACTTTGTAGTGACCAAATCAGACCAACATCTGAATTTATTCATGATTTTATGTTTTGTTCATTTCAATTTGATTCAAATATCTCAAATACTAACAGCTATAGCTTTAGATCTTTTCGGTCTTTTAACATTACTGATATACAGAGTAATATTAGTGGTGAGTATTGGAATGATATTCTTTATAGTTCTGATGTCACAACAAAAGTTTTGATTTTTAATGAGCTATTGAATGAACTTTATAATGAATACGTACCTTTAGTTCAAAAACGTGTTAGAAATGTTGATAATTGTCCTTGGTACAACAGAACTATTGAGCAACAAATTCATGAAAGAGACAAATTTTATAAAAAATTTAAACGAAATCCTTCCGTTTTTAATAAAAGTCAGTATGTGTTTGCACGCAACAGGGTAACGAACCTCATACGTTCTTGCAAAAGGTCTTATTTTTCGAAAAAGCTTAATCTTTCACTGAGTTCCAAAGAGCTTTGGAAAAATTTGAGGGAATTTGGTGTTGCTTCGAGCACAAATTCTTCTACATGTGCTTTAGATCCACAGGAAATGCAAACCTTTCTTGCTCAACCAATGTCAAGCTCAACTCTACATTTAAATTTCCATGAAGTTGATGAAATTTTTTCATTTAACTGTGTTGAATCTCGTGAATTAATTAATGCCATCAAGTCAAATCAATCCAATGCAGCTGGTGGAGATAACATCTCTCCTAAATTTATTAAATTGATCATTCCAATCATATTGAGGCCCCTGTTGCATATCATCAATCATTGTATTTATAGCAGCTGTTTTCCAGAGCAATGGAAAAGTGCAATAGTCGTACCTATTCCGAAAAAGAGTAATCCAACTGTACCTTCTGACTTTAGACCAATAAGTCTTCTTCCGTTCTTTAGCAAAGTTCTCGAAAAACTGTTAGCCAACCAAATTATGTCTTTTGTTCAAAGCAATGACATGTTAACAAAGTGGCAGTCTGGCTTTCGAAGTAAGCACAGTTGCGAGTCCGCTGTTTTGAAAGTTACAACTGATCTACGCAATGCTCTTGATCGTGGGCAATTGGGTTTAATGGTATTATTGGATTTTTCTAAGGCATTTGATAATATAGATCACTCTTTATTAATCCTTAAGCTGATTACTAAATTCAAATTCTCTAGGACTGCCATTAAGTTTCTGCAAAGTTACTTAAAAAATCGAACTCAGATAATAAAAACTGATACTGGGTTATCAAATCCCTTTATCATCAACAGTGGAGTTCCACAGGGTTCTGTTCTTGGCCCACTGTTATTCACGTTGTTTGTCAATGACTTGCCTGGTATTGTTCAGCATTCTTCCGTGCATATGTATGCAGATGATGTCATAATTTATAATTGTTGTGGACAATTTAAGTTGCAAAGGTGTGTTAATCAGGTAAATGAAGACTTACACAATATTCAGGAGTGGGCAGTTGCAAATAAACTTCACCTTAACCCTTCAAAAACTGTAAGCATGCTATGTTCTCGAAATCAGTGCAATAACTTAGATATTCCAAATATTGTACTTAATGGGCAAAATATAGAGTATGTAAATAAAGTGAAGTATTTAGGTTTCCAATTAAACACTCGATTAACATGCTGCGATGCAATTTCAGAAGCGATTCGAAAAATCTATTTTGCTCTAAGGTGTTTGAGATCCTCATCTGATGTCTTGGATTCAAATTTAAAAAAACATCTCGTCAAAAGTTTAATTCTACCGTTTTTCACTTTCAATTCTTCTGTGTATCCAGTTTTAGACTTTAATTGTAAACGCAAACTGAACGTAGCATTCAACGATTGCTTGCGCTTTATTGTTAATATACCAAGATTTGTTAGTGTTTCTAGCATCCAAACTACATTATTAGGTCTTAGCCTGGAAAATTATTTAAAATGTAAGAGTACTGTTTTGCTTCACAACATTATATATAAGAGATGCCCGGGGTATTTAGAGGAACTACTTCAGTTTGCTCAGTCACAAAGATGTTTGAGAATGATCATACCTCGCTTCACACATACAATTGCAGAGAGATCATTTTTTGTATATGCTGTTCGATTGTGGAATGCATTGCCGATCGAACTGCAGAGAATAAGCTCGCCAACTTTATTTAAGGAAAAGATATCTTTGTTTTATTCAACCTACCATCATACTAATTAAATTTTAAACTTTACATCTTTAAGATTAACTTATTTACTTCATTTTGTATCTCAACTTATTATTAAGCTTTGTAAATGATCAATTGTTAACGAATTTAAACTGTTTACTCAAACTTTATACATATAAAAGATTTTTAATCTTGTTGTATTATGTTAAGCACTGAAAAATAAATACAAATACAAATTGTGTATTTCGGAAGTATCTTAAGTCAATCAAAAAAGAAGACATAGACTTCTTAAACTGTCATCAACTGATTCAAAGTTCTCCGCTAAATCCTCGCGATGCTTTTTACGGCGGTCGAAATATCGTCGATTATTACAAATGCAAAAAAGGATAAAAGATAAAGTACATCGATATATGCTCTCTCTACCCCTGGGTGTGTAAGAATGGAAAATTCCCTACTGGCCATCCTAAGATCCACATCGCTGGTGATGCAGCCTGCTCAACTATGTCGAATTTGGAAGGAATGAATGGACTTGTGAAATGTAAAATTTTACCTCCAGAAAACCTGCTTCATCCAATTTTACCTGTCAAGCAAAATAATAAGCTCATGTTTTCACTATGTCGAAGCTGCAGTGATGAGAAAAATATAGATCCATTGTGTACTCATACTGATGAGCAAAGGGCAATGGTCGGTACGTGGGTAATAGACGAGGTCAATAAAGCAGTGGAAAAAGGATACATCATACTTAATATATTTGAAATATGGGAGTATAATGTAGTTCAGTATAACCCAAACAAAAATTTAGATGACGGGCTGTTCACATCTATGATGAACAAGTTTCTGAAAATTAAACAAGAAGCATCTGGCTGGCCAAGTTAGTGTTCATCTCAGGAAAAAAAAGAAAAATATGTTTCTGATTTTCTTGAAAAAGAAAATATTCAGCTGGAATTTTCTGAAATATGTAATAATCCAGGAAAGAGGTCACTTGCGAAACTGATATTAAATTCGTTTTGGGGAAAGTTTGGACAACGCGAAAATCAACTTCAAACTATTGTAGTGAACAACCCTTCAACTTTATTTCATTTGCTAACACATCCGTCGATTGAAGTGCTTCACATTCTTCCTATAAATGAAGAAAACGTCGTCGTTAACTTCGAGATGAAAGAAGAAGCTATCGAGTCTTTATCCACAGTAAATGTCTGTGTTGCTGCTTATACAACAACTTTAGCTCGGCTTAAACTGTATAACTACCTGGAGAGGTTAGGGGAAAGAGTTTTATATTAAGATACTGATTCGGTAATATACATAAGTCGTCATGGAGAATTTGAACCTCCTACTGGACAATTCATCGGTGATATGACTGACGAATTGGAATCTTATGGAGTTGGAAGTTATATAACAGAATTCGTTAGCGGAGGACCTAAAAACTATGCCTATAAAGTATTAAGTACAAAAGACAAGATGGAACACGTTGTCTGCAAAGTGAAAGGGATTTATCTTAATTATGAAGCATCTCTAAAAATTAATTTTGACTCTATTAAAGACGCTGTATTGAATTCTTCTTCCTCAGACAGTGAAAGAATTGTAATTAAATCACAAAGCATTCGACGAACAAAAGACCATCAAGTGATAACCATACCAGAAGTTAAAACTTACAAAGCCAAATCCGAAAAACGTCGTTTTCTTGAAAACCATAGTTCCCTACCATATGGGTTTAAAAGACACCGATATAATACTGCTTAAAATTACGAAATAAAAAGAGAAAACTTAATTACGTAAAAATTGTACAAATTATAACAAAATGTAAAAATGTATGAAAAACTTAATTCTGAAAAGATAATAAACTAAACAAAAAAAATGTATGTTTGTTTTTTCTTGAAAAAAATTCAAAGCTCGGTAGATAAAAAATAAAAAATATCCAAACAACCAACGCAACGTTAAGAGTCCCAATGAGAACCTGAATTAACGTTTAAAGAAAAATAAACAAATACTTCTTTTGTTTTTGTGATGATATCAAAATTTATTTATTTTATTTTAACATGTTTACATTTTTTATGTTTATTTTTTGAATTCAAACAATTCTGTTGACTACCTGATCAAGTGGATTGTATTCAATTATGCGGTCATGGAGCATAAGACAGTAAGCTGATATGTTTGCTGGTATATTTTTTGATGTTCTGATCTCCAAGCGTATGTCGACAGGACCTGTTTTTAAGGTTTCGTTTTGATGTCTACAGTCTATAACAAAAATTGGGGAACGCGATTTAAATAGCTCCCAGGAAAGTAATGGTTCGGTGTTAGCTTTATTATAGTATGTTTTCTGAAAATCGGTATACATTCTGTACAACAAACTATATCTGTTTCTTTCAAAAGAAATATTAAGGTCTTCATGTGGGTAGACATCGGAGTTAAAATAAACTTTTAAGTCTGTAAGATCACAGTGATCAAAAATTGTAGGATCAGCAGATATTCTCTTATTTTTTTCAGTTTGCAGAACAAGGACAATGTAGCGAGGTTTCTCTATTTGTGTTGTTGTTTTCACGTTCCAGATATGATGGGTAGAAGTTGAAAGTGTGGGGTATTCATAAAGATCCCAGTTTTGAAAAGCAATTTTCATAAAACTATTTGTGTTTATAGATTTGTATAGAGTTAATTTCATAGCATCTGATAAAGTCACATGCGGTATTTTCCACTGAACCTTATGAAGTTTTATTTGAACATTGTCATCAGTCGGGGATATAAGAGCATTTTCATCCATTCTTGCACGTGTAATTATTAGATCATGTCGAGCATTTGGTATAATTTTTTTATAATCTTCGGCGAATCCCAAAAGTTTGTTCAGTGGAATACAATAATTAAAATGCAATGGTTTCAAATGTTAACTGCTCTGATCAGAACAGTTCAAAATTAAGATTTTAAACGACCTCAAAACCTTAAACAACCAAAGGCAATAGTGACGTTTCTATAAAGAATTGTCTTGACGAATCATACGAACTACATACAAAATGTATTCAATTTGAAGTCGAGAAATTAGAGAAACACTTTTTTTTTTTTTTTTTTGTAAATGCCATTGACAGCTAAAACTGAAATTATTACTAGAGACGAATCCGATATAAACCTTCGAGCAAATCCATCTGAACCTTAGTAACACATTGACAAGATAGCAGACAATAATGTCCAACATTAATATCAAGTTCATTTTCGATGAGATCCTGGATTTCATGAAAGCACATCAACATGAGCTGCTGGAGGAACATCATGAATATCTGACAGGATGCTTATCCTCCTTGAAGATGTATAGAAACGTATCCTCTACCAAATCGAAACATGGATGTCATTTTGTTAACTGCCCTTGGTAAAAGAATTTATGCCACGACGGACCTGATACTTGTGCATGTTATTTGATTGAAAATAGAATGCTCAAAGTAAAGAAGTTAATGTTGTTGTACGAAATATTAAAATAAATAGATTAAAAATAAAAGAATCTTTGAAATCCAGCTTGCCGTCAAAATACAACTGCCCAAGCGCTTCTCTCTTGACCATTAATTTAGTCATTATTTAACATGGGTGTCTGTGCATCTGAAAATGAGAATTATCGATATATTCTCACTGTAATTGAGAGATGGATGTAATCCTACCATCAGTATATGTCACTGACAAGTGACTGATAAGTGTCTGACGTTTCGCATATGTCAACGGCTCAACGACCACGAGGCGTCAGTCAGTTCGTAGAGGTTATCCATCGACTTTAGATCGCAATAATATAAAGTACCAATAAACCAATCCGCATTCTTTATTACAAACGTATTGTTTTATTTAACTTTACATGGTGCCGAAACCAATTTCAGAAAAGAAAGTAAACATGACTGATAACGATACCTGCAATTTTCTACGGCCACCAAAGCCTCTTATCGTAGAACACGACAAGGATATGGCCAAAGCATGGAAGCTGTGGAAACAGCAATATTCTTACTTCGAAATTGCGACCGGTATGATCAATAAGCCAAACAATATACAAGTGGCAACATTTATGTCCGCGATTGGCTATTCAGCCATACAATTATATAACACCTTCGCCATTCCCATACCAGAAGCAGGCCGGGAAGCGTCACTAGAATCGATTAAAGATCTTTTCGAAGCGTATTTTATACCTAAGGTGAATATTACATTTTCCAAGTTTACATAGACAGTTTCTATTTAAAACAAAACGGGGACCCCTCTCGTTGTAGCTTTAGAAATTTACTAAATGAGGGTCACGATCCAAAGAACTTAAAACAATTCATGGAAAAAAGAATTTCTTTTTTGCAAGACACATTCTCAGCTTATGGAAAAATATCACATACCACACGAATCACTATGCAACATTTAAAGCTCT